>JAHMML010000018.1:2701870-2722798 GCA_020341155.1 Eciton burchellii | reverse complement strand
AGAGAGAGAGAGAGAGAGAGAGAGAGAGAGAGAGAGAGAGAGAGAGAGAGAGAGAGAGAGAGAGAGAGAGAGAGGATACTCGCGACACCGCCGCCGTTGCCGTTACGTCATACGCACACACATAGCCGGCGCGTATCGCGAGCACCGGGCGTGCTCTTTGAACTGGCTCGAATTTCCCGCAGGGCGTGATCTGCCTGCGGAAGCGTATGACCTTTGGCTCCGCGAGACTGAACAATCGAATGTTTCGTATGTCTGCGCTGGCTAGGTTCGACATGGAAGCGTGAACCTTGGATATCGGAGATTAGTGATATCGTTGCAGTCGAACAATGCGAACAATTTGCGTTTAAGAAGGAACGAGAGGGAGATACAACAAAGAGATGTAACAAATAAAGGGACTTGCAGTATGATTCATCGTTCGTGTATTTCGGTACTCCGAGCTCTTTCCTAGAGCTACTTCCGTTCTTTATTTTATAAATTCGGTAACAGACGTGAAAGCTTGGTTTCGCCTTTCTACGCTATTAGCTCTTCATTTAAGTTGTAAAGTTCTAAAAAAATATTCTATCTATATTTGCAAGTATTATCGATATCTGCACTTACCGTGAGGCGGTCTCCATTGAGACACATTTCTTCAGGCTGCCAAGGAGCGTGCAACGACGAAGGAGCGAGAATTTCGATCGAATTTTCTCGACAGCCCACGCAAAACGACAATCGGCTCAGTAAACGTCGTCGTTAACATCGGAAAACTCGAACCGGTACCGATACGCAGGGATGTCGGCTTTTTAATAAGCCGGCGTTTAATGTAACGTATCAGAATTCGATCGATCCCGCTTTTCTGCCGCCGGGGTTTCGAGAATCGGATCATCTCGCAGGGCGCATCTCGAAGGATGAGACGGCAAGCTACGCCCAAGATGCAAACCAACGATGATGAAGCGCCGAATGCGATCTCTGATGCAGCTCTGATGCACTTGGACATCGCAGCGCGTGCACGATGTTTGTTTGAAAATTTAATGACCTCGTATCTCTTATTTACGAACCGGCATTTGCCAGCCGTGCGACGCGGTATAATCCGCGATTGCAAATGTCGCAGTCGAGTCGTCGTTGTCGACGATAAGCGGGTTTATCACGCGACATTGATTCTTCGAGCGAGCGTGTTTCGCGTCTCTATGCAAATTGCGGCTGAACTAATACTCGTCAGCCGGAAATGGACTAGCTCGCGAACCGGAAATAAAATGATATCCAGCGTGAGAGAACGGCCAGTTCGATCGCTCGACGGCTCGCGAGTCGGCTGTTCACGGCTGAGCGCTAATCAGATTTTCGCTGGCGCTGATAGTCACGTGATTACGCGATTCTTTCTTTTCTCTCTCTCTCTCTCTCTTTCTCTCTCTTTCTTCTTGGAAACTATTTGTACGCAGCTTGGCTTGATCTTTCGATTATGGATCTCAAGGTAACTCAAGGTCGAGGTGCATTTCTCTGAGCAATTCCTCGATTGTCTCGAGAGAAACAGTTTTTGACTTCTGTTTCGGTATTAATATTTGACCAAAATTAAGATAACGCAACGGGAGAATCGTGTGTTGGCCGATTTCGGCTCTCCCGGGGTGAATTTAAAAGTTTGGAAAAAAGAAGAAGAAGGAAATCTGCACGAGAATCCAGGAAACGGTAACGAAATCCTCGAGTATTCCGAGTAGATCAGGTCTCTTTAAGTGAAGTCCGCTGGAACGAACGTGAAGTTAAGCCAAGAAACTTGGGTCCTGGGTGGCGTACGTAAGGAACCAAGCATCATTTTCCTCGTCATCTTCCCCATTTTCCTTCCTCGTGCTCCGCCCATAATAATGTCGCCCTCATTCCCCCGCTAAGCGACTCTTCTCCTGACGTGAGGATAATGCTGCTGAGACAACGTGTTATCGTTTGCGTATCGATCGCACCGCTCGAAAGTTGGCGGCTTTCCAGTCTGCAGAGTCCTCCGTCCCATGCGAGGAGGCCCTTCCCGCCCTTGCAGGACCGACCTCAGCGAGAGATGGATAAATAAAGCGACAGGGGGTAGGGAAGAGAGGAGGTAAAGAGAGTCATTCGAGGCATTTGTTGTTGCGCAAAGCGCGCCTCGCGTAGATCGAATACGCGTCGTCTGTGCATACCGCGATAAGAAGTCGCCGATAAGAAATGAGTAATATGGAGGTCGTCTAATAATATAGCGCTCTTTATCTCTCTCAGGGGAGAAATGGGATAATTCGGATAATTCTGCGAGAGTCCCGCAGAGTGTGCCGCGAGCGTAGTCGGCGACGTGCGCATACATGCACGTAGCGCACGTACGCGCGTAGTACGCGCACGCATCCAATAACAATACAACATCATCGTGTCCTTCATCATCATCATTATATTTACTGGTATAATTAATTACTCGCTTAGATATGAAACCTAATAGGAACATGATTGCACCGTGCCCGTTATTTCCGCACGATGTTGGCGCCTCCGATCGCGGCTCCGCCGTCGCCTTTCCGTTCCGCCCGCGCGGAACTCGTCGGGGCTCGATTGAGCGCGCGTTTGCGCGCCTCTACGCTCTCCCCGCGCACGGCACACGCTTCGTCCGCATCACCCGTCCCGCGCGCGTCTACTGATGACACGGCACGTAACCTGCGCGCGTCCCTACATCCCCTGGTCGTCGCGCGATCGCGAACGCGCGCGGCGACCCTCGCCGCGTGTACCGTACGCGTAACGGGAACGCGGGAACGCGGATCTCGACGCGGCGAAACGAGGCCGAAAACGCACGCCTCCCTCCCGCCTGGCCCCTGCCCCTCCGCCCCTCGATCATCGGTCGCCCGCCCGCCGATGCAGCGGTGGGCAACGGGCCCCCGAGTTAAACGGGGGAGGTTCGATGAAACGAGAGAGTCGCGTGAAGCGACCGGTGGGGTGCCGGTAGGTGGGGTGCGGGGCGCCGCGACGCGAGGCGTATGCGCGAGGCGCGGTGGACGGGCGGCAAACGCGAGTGGAAACGTGCGGAGAGGCCCGCGGAGAGGAGCGGCACGCGCCGCGTGCTCTTCCGTCGCGGCGAGATTCCCGCGGCCCGCGACGCGCGGACAGCGTCCCCCTCCCCCCTCCCCCGTCCCCCGTCCCCCGCGCCGCTCCTGAGGAGCGCGGCAGCGTGCTCGCAGTTGGCCGCCGCTCGATCTTGCGACAGGCGACGCGCCAGTGTCGTTCTCGCGAACGACGAGGACGCCGTTGCATTCCCCGCGGCTGCCCGGCCCTGTCTGCATGCCTGCACTCGTCGCCCTCCTGGCGCCCCCGCGTTTTACAAAACGGTTCCGGCGAGAGGCGCGAAAAGGGCCGCGGTCTGTCCGTTCCGTCCGAGGAGCGTCCCATCCGTGCGATGAAAGCCTGCTACTCGATCTCGCGTGCCGATCGCGTGCCGAGCCGAGATGCGCGGCGCCAACATCGTCGGGGTTGCCCGGGCCGGCGTTTCGGGTGCGCCGCGCCGTCGTGTAGGTGTTTGAACCCACGCGAGGCTCACGGTGCCCCATAGTGAGTACATATAGATATACACATGGCAATCTCTCACAAGAATTAGTCGCTATCGTTATCAATTAGTATCCATTATTAATTAATAGTCAATCAAGTACCGCTCTCCGAACAGATCCGCAGGTCAATCGGCAATAATGACGTGATAATAATGTGTACAATAATAGTATAATGTGACAACGCAATAATAATGACAATGATAATAATAATTAATGATAATTGCGATAATAGCAATAATAGCAATAATAATGATAATAATAGTAGTGATAATAGTAATAATAATAGTAATAATAATAATAATAATAATAATAATAATAATAATAATAGTAATAATAATAGTAATGATAATAGTAGTAATAATAATAATAATGATAATAATAATAATGATAATAATAGCAGCGATAATAGCAAAGATTATATCAATAATAGTCACAATGGTCGCGATAAAGTCAGTAATAAATAGACACGTTCAACGCATTCTTCGTGGAAACTCAACGAGATTACAAAAATGAAAAACTCCGACGTCACCGTAGGCTCCTCCCCCGCCCACCCGCCCCCACCCCCTCCGTCGCTAGTCCCGCGCGGCGGTCGCACCGGCGCAATATTCCGGTTATGTTTCGCTCGTCGAGCATGATACGAGCTGCGGTCAATGTCACCGGCTGTGTATCGAGTATGAGCAAGCTCGCTGCGGCTGTCCCGGCCGTCTCTTCCCTCTTCCGCGCCGAGCGAGAAATGCCGCGCCAGCGAAAGATTCCCCCGTAAAAGTGCGCTCGTGCTGATCGCCCGCGCGATCGATCGCGCATCGCGCCGCGTCCGCGGGAAGAGACGGTGGACTCGATCGCTCGATCGATCGCGCCTTGACGGTGCGACGGAGAAAGAGGGGCGCCTGCTTGGTCGGTCCGCGCATTAATTCCATCGCAACGCAGTAATATTTTCCTTTTTTTTCCTTTTTTTTTCCATATATATATGTATATAGCATTCGTTTCTTTCCTTCTTTCGTCGTCGTCTCGTCGTTCTCATCTCTCGTCGGTTAGCTCTCACTCCGTCATCACTCCATTATATAATCCGCGCACGCTTATCACTCACTCATTGTTGATTTTTAGGAACAGCTAGCGAGGTTCGGTTACTCTATCACGCAATCTCCCGTACTCGAAACTCAAAACGCCAAAACCGTCGCGACGGTTTTGCGTACACGCGCACGTACGTAGCCGCGTTTTGAGGGTCACGCTCGTATGCGATGTGTTGCTCCAACTTTATACGCAAAATTCGAATTCGTAGTCTCATTCGACCGTACGTGTCGTGTACGTGTCTGTGCGTGTATGCGTATATGCGCGCGCGCGCGCGCGCGCGCGTGTGTGTGTGTGTGTGTTACATGCATGTGGACCGGATCTGTCCGTTTCCACGTGCGTGGCGTGTAACTTGATTGGCGAGCCTCGTTCGTCTCTCGCGAATTTGAAGAAACTAGGATATACCGCGACGGATATAACGCGTCGAAGCGCGTCTTCTTGTGCGTTCAGGTGCATTTCACGTCCGTCCTATCCGATCAGCTAAAACGTAGCGGCGAGGGGCGGCGGCGGCGGCGGTGGCGGCGGCGGCGGCGGCGGCGGGGGGGAGGCGGCGGCGGGGAATGAGTGTCGCTCCGATCTCGCAGTCTTGAGCGTCGCGCGGCTTCGTGCCGCGGCGCCTCTTGGAACATCTTGCCTCGTGCTAGTGGTAGTGATAAGAGTTATCGTCTGCTGATGATAATCCTCAAGACGACGTGGACTCGCGTTACCGCGGCGGTCGCCTTACTTAACGTCACGGGTTCCCGTCGACGGGCATCCGTCTCCGTTGTCTCGTGCTTTTGCGAGGTATCGGTTCACGGTGAAAAGAGATTCCGCGCACTGGCTTCTCCCGGTACGTCCTGTAAAGGTGGATCGTGCCGGTCCGGAAAGACGATCGGCTTCTGAGAATTTCGATATTAGCGATTCGCGATTGGGTGTTCCTGCTAGTTGCACGTGTACGGGGGTATACATGCTGCGTGTGTGTGTGTGTGTGTGTCTGTATTACGCGTGTCTCCCTTTCTGTACGTGCGTACACGTACGCGCACGTAGTGTATGCGTATGCGTATGCGTGTACGTCCTTCTTTTGTGTACTTTGTGTGTTAAATGTACGCTAGTATTCAACGCTGTAACGTTTATATAGATAATAATCAATACATGACCACATACATGTAAATATAATATCGTAATCTATAATCATAATAATAATAATAATAATAATTCAAATATAATATTAATAATTGTCGTTTCTTCACCAACGTTACGTTAGAAAAAGCATTTCTTGCCAGACAGGAACCTCGAGTTGCTTAGTACCTTAGAAATAGTTATTACTTCGCGTTTCGTTTGATCATGACGACCGCACGTGCTCGACCCTTCCCCGAAACTCAAAATCTCGTTCTCCCGCCTTCTCTCCCGAGCCTCCCGCCCCTTACCTCTCTCCTATCTCCTAGCGTGTTTCCTTGTTCCTTATCCCTCGTGCAGCCTTCCGTCCCACCCCGATCCCCCGATCTTCTCTAACGATTCGCGTAGATTCTCAAGACTCGTGGCTCGGCGGAACAACGCGGCTCTTCTCTCCTTTTCTCCCTTTTGCACTTTCCGGTGGCACTTCCGGCATTTCGTAGCTTCGTTGCATGCGCGCACGCGCGCGCGCCGACCTTCGTTTCTTCATGAATGCGAGGAATACGATGTACGTACGCGTATACAGACATGTCATCGTTCCGGATAGTACCCGTGAGGATTCTAGTACATCACAACATTATATATATATATATATATATATATATATATATATTTATCTACTTAAATATATATATATATTTTTTCTTATTTATTCACTTCATTCTCATTTATTTATATATATATATATATATATATATATATACTTCTTTTATATATATATATATATATATATATATATATATACTTATATATGTGTGAGTGAAAATATGTTTGTATGCTCCAGCAAGACGCGCGAGTGCCCCCTCCCCCCTCCCCTCCCCCTTCACCCCCCTATTCCCCGTGTCCTGTGGTATAATCGTAATTTATTCGTATGTCCTTTATCAGCTAATAGTGAATTCTTTGTCGTTCTCGATTTTACAAGATCCTTATCCCTCACCTGTCGCCAATCTACTCCCTCCTCCTCAACTTGAGATCCGGGACGATGCCTGTGTCTCTGCGAAACCCTTCTTTTCCCCTCTGGACGCGCGCGCGTGATCCCGCGTTCTCCCCTTGTCGCGTTTCCGACTCGTGATCTTAGGATTCTGAGATATCCGTTTCCGCAGCTCCCCGCAGAATTTCGATAACGTCGGCTGGCCGCCATCTGTCCATTGAAATTGTCCGCTGTCGCGCTACGTCTTTCGATAGTTCGCGCTCGTCGTTCGATAGTTCGCGCGGTCTCGATAATATTCTGAATCCTCGCGGAGATTCCGCGTGATTTCTCGCGCGAGAGCTCGACTCGCTCGGCACGGAGAAGAGAGAGGTCGGAGAACAGAGAGATCAGTTTTGTCGGTGGTATCGGGTCATCCCCGGGTCATTCCCCGAGCGTCGATATACGCCGATCATCAAATTGTGCGATCATCGAGCGTTGCTTAGCGATAATCGTTACAGCTACCGACAGCTCTCTAATGCCTATCGTTATTACTATCGTTATTATTACTAGCTTTCTTCTTTCTCTCTCTCTTTCTCTCATTATCATTATTATTATTATTACTTATTAATATCATTAATATTATTACGTTACTATTAACGTTACAACTAATCACTTGTTTAGCGTTAATAAATATAATTTATTAAATATAGGAACCATGTTTGTGGGTCTTGCCTGCTCGCTCGTGCACGCGAATCGTGTCGACAACGGGCACGGACCGGGGATTTATTACCACCCTATACACCGTCGTTCTCTCTTCCGTCTTCCGTTCGGTTTCCTTTCATTTTTATCAAATCACGGGAAATAAGGGATTAGAAAAAACGTACGTGCCGAGCTCGCTTCGTGTGCGTGTATATCGCGTGCGCGCGTGTTCTGCGTTCTGGATGAGTGAATATGAGTGTGATTGTGATGTGATATGATGCGTGATGACACGTGTGTGTGTGTGTGTGTGTGTGTATGCATGTATGTATGTGTGAGTATGTGCGTGTGCGTGTGCGTGTGTGTACACGAGAACGTGTGTAGAAAAGTCGCGGCAGAGAAAAGGCGCGTGTAGGCAGGTGTACGTGCGTGTAGTGTAGATGTTTCCCTTGAAACGTTTCTCTTTTCTCCTTCCCTTAAATTTCCTCTTAAATGTCCTGTCGTCGTCGTTTTCGCGTAGTATCGCGGATATCTCTGTCCCGTTTGCGACAAACGCAAAGCGCACGTTGCGCCCCGTCAATTATCCCTCCTTTGATCTCTGCAAACGGTCGAAGTCGCTGAATTCGATTCGCGACACGCATACACGCATACACGCACACGCACGCACGCACGCACGCACGGACGCACGCACGCACATGCATACGCACAGATTCGTGGAAAGCCACACGCACACGCGCGTCAAAACGAGAAAGAGAGTGATAGAGAGAGACAGTCAGATATCTCCATATATATATATATACGTGTGTATATATATATATGTATATATATATAGATGTATGTATATATATATATGAATATGTACGTACGTATTCGTAACGATGGCGGCGTTTCTAGTTTCGCGCGCCGCGCACCACCTACTCTACTCGCGCCACGTCTAAGCAGCGTCCGCTTGTTTCTTCTCTTCCCTCTTCCCTTAGTAACTCTGCTTTAAATCTTTATTATTACTTTACATAGGAACGTTTAAGTTAGCCCACCTCGACGCACGTCGCACGACGCGCTTGCCCTCCGGAACTCGTCGTACTCGCCATCTCGCCATCATGCAAACGTACCGCGCGCATCGCTCCGAGACACGCGCCCAAAATCGGCTCGATCCGATCGAACCGCTGACTGACCGACCGACCGACCGACCGACCGACCGACCGACCGACCGACCGACCGACCGATCGATCGACCGATCGATCGACGGACCGACGGACCGGTAAGGAGAATTTCTTGATCGCGCTCGTTCGATCGTCCCCCGGGCGATTCCACCCAGACGCTCGTCTTCGTCGAGTCTCTCTCTCTCTCTCTCACACACTTGCCACTCCTTTTGCCACCTTTCCTTCCTCATATCCGCGTTATTTATTTAATCTCTCTTTTTTTCTTCTTTTTTCGTTTTTTTATTCTTTTATTATTTTTCTTTCACGCTACGAGAGGAACTTTGGAGAGCGCGCAGCTTCACGGCGCGCGCTGCGCGGGATTCGCGTTACAAAAATAATCGGCGAATCGGGGTAGGCCCGGGGGCCAGGGGCAGAGGGAGGGGGGCGGCGGCGGCGGCGGCGGCGGCGGCGGCGGCAGGGGGCAGGGGGGCAGGGGGGGGCAGGGGGAGGGCAGGGAGGCGGTAGACGGTGGTGCGCGTCGGTGGTTGCACGAGTGACGCAAAATGGTGTGCGACACAGGATCGACCGTTGGTCGCGTGTCCGATCGCGATCGGTCCACCATCGGTTCGCGGTGGGAGCAATAGTGGAGCAATGTGCCTTGTCGTATGCGCCTTCCTTTCCTGCCCTCTCCACCCCCTCTCCACCCCCTCTCCACCCCCTGTCCCCGTCCCCCGCCCGCCCCCCTCCCGCCGCTACGGGGCAGATGCTCCCGACGGGGTGCTTCACCGAGGTGGGCGCCCGTGCTTCCCGTTCATCGCCAGTTAGGAACATTGGCTCGTCCATTGCGACGTCCTCGGGTTCGACCTTTTCCAAGCGACGCCCATCGATATCTCTCTGTCTCTTTCTTTATCTCTTTCTCTTCCGTTCTCCTTTGGTGTCTTCCTCCTGCTCCTCTCTCCTCCTCGGCACGGTGGCGCAACATGCGCACGCTTTTCCTAGTCTCTGGCGGAGACAGTAGATCAACCTCCGGAGCTCGATCCAATGACGCTTAACGCGCACCGGCGAGGGCGGCGACTTCCTGCACCAGCTTTTGTCGTTTGGCGTCAGGACCATTGTTGTTGTCTTGACCGGCCCTTTCACCGGTCTGTGACTGACCAGTGGTGCTCTCGGCAGCCGCGCGTGCCGCCAGCAGAGTGATCTGATTCACGACGTCCTCCATCTCGTCGGTCAGCGGATTGGTTTCCTCGCCGGACTGGCCGCCGCCATCCGCGAATTGTTGCTGCTGACGCTCCTGGAGGGCCTCGTGGCGCGCGCGATGCTGCAGCGTCTCGGCGTGGCGACGCCACTCGTTGACGCTGTTGTAGGTGCGCGTCGGGACGCCAGGCTCGCACAGCGAGCAGGCATAGCGCGCCTGCACGAGGCGCAAGGCGCCGCGACGCTGCTGATTGCCCAGGTAGCAAGAGCGCTGATGCGCCAGCAGCGTCGACTCTTGCGGATACGCACGGCCGCAACGCCGGCACACCAGGCACAGCTCGCTCTCCAGCTCGCGGCAATGCTGCGGCGTCCCGTTCTCTTCGGGTCCGCACGACGGGCCCGGCAGCCTTACCGTTTCCAGGCCGGGATGATTCGGATCCTGCTGCAGGAACGCCTGCATCAGAGCCCGCGGCACCTGCACCTGCGCGCCACCCTCCACGTGCAGCGACATCAGACCGCTTCCCAATAGGCCACCGCTCAAGCCCGCAGCCGCTACTGAAAGCAAATCACGATCGGTTCTGGTTAGAGTGGCACTCGTGCGAGCTCGCGACGAGCTCTCTGCGAGTAGAAAGTAAAGCGAGACATTATCATTATCAAAGTTGCGTTCGCCTGATCTGGCGAACTTACTTTCTGCCTCGCAGAAATGCGCGATCTTAACGATCATCTGCTGCGATCGGGGTGCGAGCAAACGATCGTAAAGATCGTATAGATCCAATCCTCCGGATGAAGATCCGCAAGCAGACCTTCCGCAAGCGTTTGGTCGTTGGTGTCCAAGGACGTCAAACGGACAATTACGGACATTTTAAGGGAATAAACTGTACGATTTCTATACACGACTCGCTGTCAGCGATGTCATCCTTCGGACGGTCCATCTCCGGTGATCTCCGCAGAATCTCTGCGATCGCAGCCGGACTCCTCCTTCCGTTCCGAAGGATTGGGAAGGATAACGTAATGCTGATAAGATTGCACGCAGGACAGACAGAATCTCTGACCTGTCCGCGAAGCGGCAATGTCCCGATGGCACATTCGTGCGTAATTGATTTGCGCAAATTTAGTTGTCATAATAGCATCAGCGGCGTAATCGGGGGAGAATTTATGCGGAACCTGTTTCTGCCCGCGCGAGACAGGTAAATTGCTAGTTATTAGCTGGCCCGCGGGCCGATGCGCATTGACGGGATAATTCCTGCGGCCGTTTCGAGGGAGAACCCGGAGGACCCTCGATAGGAGGATCCTCGCGTCCAGCGCGGGTCCACCGCTCGCCTCGGCGAGCTGATTAATTCCAGCCTTCAAGATCACGCGCTCCACGAGGGATTACTCCGTCGCTCTCCCTCGCCATCGGCTCCTTCCCTCTTGGCCCCTTCGCCGCTTCGGTAAAAGCGCGCCACCGGGCCGGCCACGGATCTGACGCGATCCGCGGGATCGGGAACCGATGCGACGACTAGGTGGGTTGACAGGTTTACGCAGTGACGCGCACGGTTATATCGCGCGTATCGTGTATCAGATGAGGAGTCGTTACGAGGCAGGAAGTGTTAATGATACCCCTGCTCATTCGCTGGACGCTCGGCTGTAATTATCAGAGCTGGGGCCCCAGGAAGACGAGGGGAGCGGCGGGGGATGACGGCTTTCTCTCCTTCCCTCTCTACCTCGCCCTCGCTCCCCCCCTCTCTCTCTCTCTCTCTCTCTCTCTCTCTCCTTCTCGCCCGTTCCTCCGGTTTGTCTCTCAACGTCGGCGTGGAATTGATAGTTATTAGACGGCCGGACCAGCCGAGTGCCAGGAGTATCCCGCCTCGCGCCCGGTTCCGTTCCCTCTTTGTCGTCTAATGAGAACCCCTGTCGCACGCACGGCGCAATCCACTGTTTGACTAACACTTCTCTCTTTCTCCTCAATCGCCCCCCCCCTCTCTCTCTCTCTCTCTCTCTCTCTCTCTCTCTCTCTCTCTTTCCCTCGATTCGCTCGCTCGTTCGTATCGGCGTGTATCTCGCGCTCGCGTGGATTATGGTTTAGCTCGATCGGAGCGAGCAAATAATCCGCGTTTTTATGTTCCGCCATCGAAAGGGCCCTTCTCGGAAAGAGGAGGCACGGCCGTGCAGTAAAGTAGGGAGAAAAGTGTTACGGATAAATGGGGGATTAGCGCAACAACACACTGGCCGCGGTGTATAGTTCTCGGGTCTCCCCCTGCCCCTGCCCCTGCCCCTCCTCCTGCTCGCCCCCCCCCCCTCCTTTTACCTGCCCGGTGGCGTCCGCGGGAATGTCCGCAAATTCATTATCGCGGAGACCGCGAGCTGCACGCCCGCGATATCGGAGGCATCGTCGCTCTTCGCGTTTGATATAATCGGCCGAGTAACCCTCGCGTCGCGAATAATTCCGCGACGGAGGCGTTATGGATTGGGAATATCGTTTTTAGGCACTTTGGGATCACAGCGAGTCGAATCTAATCCCCGCTGAACTGCGAGGATCTTGAGCTCGCGAGGATCTTTCCTTCCTTGCCCGATGAAACGCAGGCCCTGATAAGAAGCTCCAGGCAATGCGATCCCGATACCGCCTCGACGTATCTATCGATACGTATCGGGGAACCCTCGCGTAGGTTCCGGGAAGGTGGCTAGCCGCCCCGATGAAAAGTTATCAAGCTGATAAAGTCCCCGCGAAGAGAGCCAAGCGCTACCGATCGTAACGCGATCCGTCACGGTTGGAGGTAAATTTACCTGAGCATTGATTTCACTTGGACTGCGTCGCTGCATCGTCCGATCCCGCGTAAATCTAATTCTGGGATCGACGAGGATCGACGAGGATCTCTCTACGCAATGATATCGCTCGACGCAGCCCCGCATAATTCATCCGGAGGAGACGAAGAGCGCTGCTGAGCGTGCGTGATCTCTTCAGCCGCTAGATCTCTTGCCTCTCAAGGTCGTCTCCGTGGGTCGCCTCCGCCGCGCGCGAGCGCGAGTCACAATCGAGATATATGTATATGATATAATAAAGAAGATCGTTAAGAGAGAGAGAGAGAGAGGCGCAGCGTCGCAGCCGGACGATCCGTGTGACACCCTTGAAACAATCGAAACGTCCGAGGAGAGGGATTATTACTCTTAATGAGCACTGGTTATTCCTTTGAGTGGCTCTGATTCGCGTCCTCCCTTCCGTCCTCCGGCACCTCCTCGGCGAACGAGCAAACAGAGAGCCTACGCGCTGCGCGCGCGCGCGCGCGCGCGCGCGCGCGGAGACGTAACGCACTCGTTTGCTCGGCCGCCTCTACACGCGCATCACTTTCGTCTCTCGTCTTCTCGCTCGGGCTCATTTGCGTACGGATTGAGATAGTAGTGCTTCGGCACCGTCGCGATGTGTGTTTTGTTTAAACGTGTGACTGCGCGCGCGCGCGAGATTCTGATTGCCGGCCGCTCCCAAGTTCCCAGTGATGGTCATCGTGACGAGACTCTCATTATTTAATTTCAGCCTGCCACTGTGCTTTAATCCTTCGCGCTGGGAATTAGTCTGACCGTGATACTAATAGAGAGCATTTTTGCCGCTTGCGACGTGCGAAAAGTCCTCCAGCTTGAAACGGGCATTATGCTCGCGTAATGATCCCGAAATATCGATCATCTCTAGTATCTCGTCTAAATACAGTTTATTAATTATATATATATATATATATATATATATGGTTTGTAACTTTTTCAAGAAAATTTTGTTACGCGCTGATTCGCTTCAAGGCAACGAAATTTTCTCTTCGCTTTATGATTTCATATCAATTTTTATCAATATATCGGATTCTCACGTGGCGAGCATACCTTGTATGCGAATCAATTAAAAATAACTAATGAAATAATTAGCGTTGAGCGTTCGCATAAAGCGCTTTACGTGCGCCGATGCGATACGGAAAAAGTATTCACACACTTTCAACATTTACGGAATGCGCGGATCATCAGCCATCGTCAGCCGCGTGGAATTATTTTCGAAAAGTCGATTGTCGCCGATTGCCCGATTGCCCGATTGTCAGATTTGAGAAACCTCGGCGCGCGTGAGAACCGCTGACTTTAAGATTGCCGCGACACATGCTGGAAATTTGTTCGACGGGAATTTACGAGCGAGTTTCCGTGTCAGACCCAATACCGTGGGGTCTGTTGGTAAGTAGGTATAGCACTCTATATCCGGGCGGCCATAAACTTGCATTCGAGGACCGGTGAACAGAATAATCGAGAACGTCGTTAGTTAGCGCGTTGAAGAATTTTAACGGGTGTTCTCGGGAGGAGCGCACGCGCACGCGCGCGGAAAGGCGCGATCCGTCATGCGTTTCGCTGTCACCGTTCAAAGTGGCACGCGATTCGATGACGGTCATTGATTCATCGATCGTATTTCGAGAATCGATCGATCGTGCCGGAACTGTTGAAGAAAATTTGCCTGAATTGCGGATCATCGAGGAGATCGCTCTGACGCTCGTTACACAGACAACAGTCGTCGGACTGTTGCGATTTCACATCTCCGCGTTTGTTTATATACATATGATTACTATCGATCGATGATCGATCCTCCAAAGGAATCTGGTAGTCTGGTAGAGTCTCGCGTCTCCAAGTTTTCTTATGTCGGCGATGGATGAAGCGACACAAGAAACAGATTCGCGCGATGCTCGCATTGTTTATCCGCTGATCGGCAAATTCGCTGATGGTCCACCCTCGCCTAGATGTGCTCGCGCGAGTAACGAATGGCAAGCGTATAGATATCCCCGCGGGTATGCTTTTATTTCATTATCTCATTCGCATTAAAAGAGGATGACGCGCCGACGAAGGGTAAGAGACGAGAGAACGGGAGGGATCGCGTTAAAACCGCGATCAACTTTTCAGAATGCATCTGGAAGGCCGCGATACGATATCGCGGCGGCGGAATGCGCGATATTTCACGTCGCTTAAGGTAATAAACACGATCGCTTTTCTCATACGCGCCCATACGGCCAATATGCAAATCCCTTCGCGCCATTCCGCGCGAAGAATTCACTCGGCACGTTAATCGCCGCGTTAAACGATGATCCAGATTAACGTGGAATTTTAAACGGCTCGCGCATCCGCGCGCATGCGCTCGCTCGCGCGCTCGATCCATCAGGACGCGCCGGCCCGCGCCTCCGCGCGGATCCACGGATTACGCGGTGGATGATCTTGCCGGGGTGGGAGGGAGGGGGCGGGGGCCCGGGGCCCGGGGAGGGTCGCGGAGGATCCATAACTGCCCGTTACGCGGAGTATGCACACAACAACGGTGTGCATTCCACGTGTGCGTGCTAGCGCGCGCGTTCTCACGTGGTGACCAGCGCACACGTATGTAGGAAAACACGTCGCGAACGTGGGCGTGCATTCCTGCCTTCGCATTATCTCTCTGCTCCGCGCTCTCTCTCTCCCTCTCTCCCTCTCTCTCTCTCTCTCTCTCTCTCTCTCTCCCCCTCTCTCTCCCTCTCTCTCTCTCTCTCTCTCTCTCTTTCCGCGGTTTCTTCTCTCTCCCCGTCTCTCTCCCTCCGTCGCTTTCCCCCGTGCTCTCTCCTTCGTGGTCCTTCCTTTCTTTCTCTCTCTTTCTCTCTCGCTCCCGTGCCCGAGCGGCCGACCGACCACGTACGAGAAGGAATCCTCTCCTCTTTTTTTATTCCTCATCCAAACCCGTTATCGTGGATACCATAGCCCGGAACGACTGTTTCACACCTCCGCTCGCGCGGGAATTAGGAAATAAATTAGCGGCCGGGCTAATTTCGTTATCTCGCCCGATGGCCGCCCCACCCCGCTTAAGACGTCAAGGCCCGGATGCCGGGGGCCCGTCGAGGGGGCCTACCATGCCGGGACCGGAGGACACGGGTCGAGATCGTGTCCGGACGCACCGCAGGATCAATGGCTCTGCTCGCGCGCGGCAGGCTGCGGGAGGGGACTTTGTTAAAAACGGGTCAATCCCGATTAAAGTGACGGCGAGAAGCGGTAAGGCACGGCGTTGGTACTCCGCTCCGGCCATATTCGGAGAACCGCGATAGCCGCTCGTGTAATTAACCCACGGCGACGAGGTGTTTCTGGGAAGTGGCGTGAGCAATGCCACAACTTATCCGACTATTTGTTTAATCCGTGCGACGTACTAGCGCGCGGGTACGTCTTGCGGGCGCGTGATCGCGGGCGCGGCTGGTAAAAATAGACGGGCTGCCAAAGGGTGGGGGTGGGAAACGGCGGAAAGCCGTCCGTTTCGCGTTTCGCGAATATCGACGCGGATTCAGACCCGCGCGCGTCATGTCGCCCTCCCGTGCCAACGTGCCTGCATGACGTGCCGCGAACGGCACAGTTGAGTCGCGTCAATTGACGGTTACGGCGCTAACGCGCGATTCGCGTAATGCAAGCTAATGAGGTTCACGTCCCAGTGATAATTCGTGCGTCGCTGAATCAACCCGCCGAAAATTCCTGCGCGCGCGCGCGCACCGCAAATTCACAACCCCGGGGAATTACGTTTAAGCGCGTCACGGCCGTTTGATCGCGCGTGAAAAATACCGGGGACGCGGCCAACAAAGTGGCACGTTGCACCGGCAAAAATCGAACTCGAAACGCTAAACGTCGTCTCAACTGTCCCGAGTCACCTGCCCGTCCGGCCGGCTTTAATGCCCGGCCGATGTTCCCTGCGAGCGGGCCCCCCCCCCACAACTCCCCCGCCCCTGCTCCCACCGCTCCCCTGCTCCCCCTCAGAAAATGTTGGATGTCGGGGATCACGAGGAAGTCGTAATTTCCACGCGAACGAGGCAGGCCCGAGTGAATTGACGACGGCTTATCTCGCGGCTCGGCCACGAAATCGCTTCGTACGCGTATCGGACAAGATAACGGCGCCGGCGTATCGATAAATTCCGCTAATTAATTATTGACGTGTCCCGGGGCTATTTTTGCGCTCGCTCGGGCCCGCACGCGAGAGCGAACGCCTCTTCCCTCGTCGTCTGTCCTCCTTTTATTTCGAATGCTTTCCTCCCGGACAGGATTGCCGAGCTGGCTTTAGCGTTTGCCAAGTTTGCCCGTACGCTTGAAGTTTGTTCAAAGTGTGAGAGCATGCTCGAAGAATGCTCTCCGAGATTCTTCAAAGCGCGAAGTAACGTTCGATGGTAATCGAACGATCGGTAGTGTAAGTATCGAGCTTAAGGAACAAGCTCGTTAACGTTAACCTTAACCATCTTGGCTTGTCGGACGAGATTTCCTGGATTTTCCGTAAAGAGATGCTTACGAAGATGTTCACGAACGATATATGCGATATAACGATATATTAGAAAAATTGTTTCTGCATATTTTTGCATATTTCGCATGTAATATTCAACGAAATATCCGAATGCGGATATCTCCGACATTACAGAGCCGAGCGATTCGCAAAGCGGTAATGGTCGAAAACTTTTCTCTCCCCCTCTCTCTCTCTCTCTCTCTCTCTCTCTCTCTCTCTCTTTCTCTCTCTCAGCGGGGAACGAATCGGTTGACTCGTACATCCGCAATCTTGCGCACTCTTGCTGTACAGCTTGTGATTAAATTTTATCCGTGCGGAATCTTGGAAATTATCGCACACGCGCGCAGTCGCCGCCGTACCGCTGTCGCGTCGTGTTAAATGATTACGATGACATCGATGCTGCTGGATAACGTTTAATCTCGGAGATGTATATGCAACATGCGGGATCGATGTGTCGCTAGAGGCAGGTGTTGCTTCCGACACCTGTGCCTGTGACATTTAATAGAATAAAGT
The DNA here is from genome assembly GCA_020341155.1 of Eciton burchellii. Taxonomy (NCBI): domain Eukaryota; kingdom Metazoa; phylum Arthropoda; class Insecta; order Hymenoptera; family Formicidae; genus Eciton; species Eciton burchellii. The sequence continues at coordinate 2,705,356 of JAHMML010000018.1, read as the reverse complement.
GGCACGAAGCAAATATCTTTTATGAGCGACAAGGGAGAAAGATACGAGCAAGCGTTTTAAGTGTCGCGAGTATTAAAATTCGCAGCGAGCGAATCTCATTGCCTCGCGTACCTTGAGCGTCACGCACCATAGATCGTTCATAAAAACGCGATTACGCGATACAGAAAGGAGCATCTGCCGTGGCGTTGCACGTTTGAATTATTAATTGCTGCTTTAATTAATTGCGCCTCGCGCGAGCTTGAGATCGCCCGGGGAGCCGCAAAGCCGGGAGCAAGCAAAAGGAGCAGGAGACGATGCTACTTGTCCTTTTCGTTTCCACCTTTGCCCCCCTCCCCCTCCCTCCTACCACCCGCCCCSCCCCGCCCCGCCCCGCCCCGCCCCGGCCCCCTGATCGGCGCGATGCAGGGCAGCTGTCATCCAGGTCCGCATCGTCATCTTATTGCGTCTCTGGATAATTATCCAGATTCGTAATTATCATCGTCCGGGCTCGGCACTTTCAGACTCCGCGTCTCGCGTAGCGGTACGCGCGCAGCCTCTCGCTTCCGCTGATGCGGCTTCTGATGCGCTCATCCGCACATCTCGTTAGTTCCGCGCTTCTCGCGACATTCAGCGTTACTCTAACGGGTATCGGCCGCCCCGGCGAACCTTTTAGGCCTCGAACGCCCGCGCGGATGACGAGTCACTCGCGGCAGCGAGCCTCGCGGACGCGCGAGGATGCATCGGGAGCCAGAAGGTGGAGTCCGTTGTCAGGTACTTGATTTCTCGGCGAGGAGGTGGAGAGGTCTTCGACCGGTAGCCTAAGTCGAGGTAGCCGTCCCTAAAGAGGCACCGGGGTCATTAGCGAACGGAACATTTATCCTTGTCCTTTGCTCTCTTTCTCTCTCCCGTCTCTCTTTCTTTTGCACTCTCTCTCTCTCTCTCTCTCTCTCTCTCTCTCTCCCGGTCGGGTGTTCGCACTTGATTCGCCGTCGGTATCAACGGGTGCCAGGCAGGAAGACCCGTATTATCGAGTCAATTGTCTCACACTCCCCTCCCCCGGGCAGTTCAGCTGACTATAAAATCATTATCGCCCGGGTCCACCATCACCAGCACCATCACCACCACCGCCATCAGTAGCATCAGCAGCATCACTAACCCGCTCTCTCCTTCCCTGCCGGCCGCTTCTCGGTCGACGTTGAACGCTCGATTATCCCATTAATACGACGAGTCCGTACGTCCATCCGTCCCGGCGGATCTTTAATTATTTAAATGCAGAGCCGCGGCGGAGATCCGGCGTACGAGGGGTACCGGGGCCCCCCCAAAGAGACAGGGGCGGATTCGCGGAGACGTTGCTGCTCCAGATGTGTCTTCCGACTTTGGCAATGCCTGACGCGAGCGATGACGCGGTCGGGCGTCATTTTTATTGTTACTTATCGGTATCACGCGCATATCACCAATCGCGTATACCTTAATCTCCCAACAGAGATTTGTTTGTCGCTTGTCGGCGAACACGGCAGAAATACCGGCGCGCTCCTCCGATTTCCGGAACGCTCTCGGGAGGTTCTGAAGCCTGCATGGAAACGCGATCGACCTGGCAGCTTCGTGCGACCGGCGACTCGGCAGAATCTGCCTAAAGTTTATTTCCTTCGGTCCGCCCCTGCCGAAAGCGTCGCGGCCACGCTGGGAATACGAATATAATCCTTACTGTGACAAGTGGACTCGAGGCAGCGATGTATCCGGTAGCACTTTGGTATTTATCTCTATAAATACGCATCGGCGTTGAGCATCGTTGACCCTGACGCAATAACGCGCGGGACTTGTCCCGCTCCGCTTCGGGGGTCGTTAAGATTTCGCGCCAACGACGAGCAAATCGCGGGACGTCTTCATCGTATCCGCGCGCGGCCGGCAGCCGCGACCGCGACGGTGCGCCATTGGATTTCGCTTAACGCGGAAGGCTGAAGCGATGGCGGTAAATAATGAAACGGGATTAACTAATGTGCCGCATGTTATGACTGCGCGCTTTGCCACAGTGGCCGCGGACCGGCCGATCGCGACTATCATTAAGCGACGACTTAATGAGCCAGGCGCGCCGGACGTGGGAAGCAGCCTATCGCGCGGTAATTACCTCGCTTCAATTATTAGGCGATTACCGTACGGTAATGGAGATCGAAAATGGGAGTGGACGCTCTCACGTGATCGCGGCTGCGATCAGCTAATAGGATTCTCCTGTTGTTTGCATTATACTCGTGGTAACGCGCCTTCGACGATATCCGGAGATATCCGGTCGCCCGTATTCTCTTATAGGCAAGAACAGTTCGATTCTATATCTCTGTCACGAGTCTGTAATTAAAATGATGAAGCCGAGCTTCTGTGATGATCGCGCCTCGGATAAAACGTCTTGCGTAAAACCGACGATTTCTCTCGGACGCGGACGGACGCTCTCACGCACGAGTTTATCGACTTTCATTTCCTCCGGACTTGTATTTGGATCTCGAGCTTGAGAGAGAGAGAGAGAGAGAGAGAGAGAGAGGGATTCGCTGTTCAGGGGGTGAGGATCGTGGATCTCAATTCGCCACGAGAATTATTATCATTCGCCCTCTAATTGCACGATGCGGATCCGTGTCGCCGTTACAAAGTCGGCCGTAAGAAAGCGGCAGGTCCTCCGAAATCTTTCCTGAGGGTAGCCCAGCGGCAAGAATGTTACGGCACCGGTAATAAGAGATTTCAGCGAGGGATTAAAAAGAAGCCGGTAAGGAGACACCCCTGGTGGCGCGCTCTCTCTCTCTCTCTCTCGCTCTCCTCCCGCCTCTCTTCTTCCCGTGCGAAGGATTCACCAGAGCGTTCTCTCTTTTTAACGGACGCCACGTCGGCGGATTAGGTCTCGTTAGGATATCACGAGGTCGTTAAAAATAATTGTCAGTCGGATAATTAAGGAGGGCGAAACCCCTTCCTCGTCGGGCGAACGAGGGAACGAGGAGGCGGGTCGGGKCGGGGGRGGGSKGGRGGRGRGGGGGRGGGGGGAGCCGTCTTGGCGACTTTCGGCATTTCGGCGAGCGAGCCCCCGCGTATTTGTCTTCCCCTCGCCGCTCCACCGCCGAGCACCCCCTCCCCACCCCCCTCCTTTTATTCCGGCTTCGCGTGTAAGTCTCGTCGGCCTCTTGCCCTCGTCGATCTGCTTTTACGTTTCTCGTCTCTTTATTCGCGTTTTGTTGGCACATCGTTAGGACCGCGCGTTGCCCGGGGATTCCCTCCTTCTCCGGCAGGAATTGTACGTAAGGGGTAAAAGTCTCGCGCGGCGGCCTGTTACGGCGCGTTCAGACGCGGCCGGAATCATAGTTCGACATTGTTCGACGGCGAACATTCGCCGCATTCGCTTATGCATGCGCGCATCTCGCGAATGTAACTTGGACGCGGACGTCGCAACGTGACACAACTTTAATGCACTCCGGCGTAATGCACTCCGCATGGAAAAGTCGCTCTCTCTCTCTCTCTCTCTCTCTCTCTCTC
>JAHMML010000018.1:2481873-2700760 GCA_020341155.1 Eciton burchellii | reverse complement strand
ATATATATATCATTAAATATATATATATATATCCTACAATAGCAAGATTAATGTGCCGTCTTAACGGGTTAAAACTTTGTCGACTGTTCGAACCGAGAGCAGAATTTTATTTGGAAAAATTCTTCATTGAGAAAGATGTACGCTATCTCGAAGCACGGACAAAGCTCTTCCTGTATCTGATAGCATGTAACAGCGATAGTATCAACACATACACGATACACATACACGTGATGATGGTATTCAACGCGCTAGTACGCGAGTGTGTCCTATAGCACAGCGACGCGTCAATATTCGATCTCAATGATCGATTCGCATACGGTGGCACGGGGTGAAAGTAATTACGGGCAAGTGGAGGGCGCGAAAGTAGGGCATTAGCGTTATACCCGGCGATTAAGAAACCCTATCGCGGCAGCGACCGGAACGAGAATAATTTAAATTCGTCGTCGTCCTCGTTCGCTCGTCGGCGAGCGAGTTTGGATTAATCGTACGCGATCGCGTGAAGCACGTTAACTGCGCCGTGATATTTCATTAATGTCTGTCACGGAGTCGCTGGATTAAGCTAGGAGTCTTTGACGCGTGTGACGGAAATTCGTGTCGCTGATTTAATTCGGCCGATTTAGTTTAATGACGGTTTCATTCGCGGTAACGCGGTATAACTGCCCTCCCGTTCATTTGATGAAACTGTATCTAAATCGACGAGCTGTCGTAGATAGTTGGCCTCATCGGATCACGAAGAGAAAAGAAGAAAGGAAAGAAGAAGAAGAAGAAGGAGGAGGAAGGAATGGAATTAGCGGGATTGTACGAATAAATGATATCACGAATAAATGAATTTTTGTCCACCGCGTTATTATTGATAATTCGCGCAGAGCTTGGAATATCATCTTCGCTAATCTCATAAATTCGTCAGTCGCGAGTCGCTTGCGGAGTAAAAAGTGGGACATTCGGGCTGCATCAGATTGCATTAAGAAACCATACTGCGATACGATCTCGTTCGTTATTAGAATCAGATGAATTATTAGATTCATCAGAACTCGTTAGGTTTAATCCAGAGCCGCTTCGTTCGACATCTTGTGTCTCGTGTCGCAACTGTTCGCAACTGTCGCGATTCGAATCGAATCTGCGGGCCGGCTAATCAATGTTAACACAGAAACGATTGAAAATACAAACGTGCACGTGTGCGCGGCGACCGAAAATATCATCGAGGTGCAATTTCGAACAGTTAACGAGACAGGCCAATATTATACAAGAATTACGCAGTGCTTCATCCGTTTCCTAACGATTCAAATTGCTACGGTCAACATGACGTGCCCGGGGAACCTTGCAGTTAATTAGACAGCAGGTCGAGATAAAAATATCGCTCGCCGGCAATTTATTAATTTCGCAAACCGATCGGCATGTTCGCATCGCGCGCTTTATCGCCGCAACGTTTTATCTGGAAATTTCTCAACGCGTTCCCGACACCTTTGTCTCCTCTATTCTCGTCAGATGACTCGAGCCATCGAAACATTACCGCCCATTCCTCGTCCGTTCTCGTACTTTCTAAAACTTTCCGGATTCGTTGAGTCGCCCACGCGACCTTACCTCGGCGAGCTTTCGGCGCGGCAGCAGGCTTTCTCTCAAGGATTAATCGAACGACGCGCGAACGTGCAAGTGCGTTCTATCGGTGGGACACAATGATGATCGCGTAACGACAAGTCCGCGGCACGTTCAAAGACTCCGGCTCGGAATAAATCAAGACGAGGCTCATGGCGCGCACGTGGTTTTACCTCGTTCCCGCTGGCTCCCTGACAGTCATTAGGATAATCAACGAATTAGCGTTTCCGCGCTAAGGACTGGATAAGGCATAAGGAGTTGGCAGGACAAAGTGCGTCTCGACACGCGATCCCACCGTAACCGTGCGCGTACAAAATACAGTCGCTCCCCTGGAGCTGGAGATTCACCTTTCGATCAAACCCGCCCGGAATTCGCCAACTGCGAATCTCGCAGATCATTCTCGTCGCATTATCGTCGTATACGATTTGCTTCGAGGCAGAAAACGAGAGATGATTCGCTATAAATTTCGCCACAAGTCCGCACAAGTCGATCGCGCTTGAAGGAACGTCCGTCACGCGTCGCGCGAGTTTGATTAAATAGATTTACGTCCTGGTCCGCGCGTAAGAAGCGCGCGGGAAGAAACGAAGAACGTAATGCGCGATGTGAATCGGCGGAGTCGTGAGATACGCGAGGCGAGAAAGGGAGAAATATCTTCCGGCGAGGAGTATCGCGAGAGGTCGTAATCGCGATGCCGAAATGATCGGGATAGGGTTTTAGCTAATTTAGAAGAAAAACTGCGCGTGTTGTAAAGCACGCGTACGATTGCCGGCTGTAAAACTCGGGTCGGGTCCGTGGCCTTGCATATCCTTGCATGCCCTTAAGGCTCGTTTACAGCGATGTTCGGACGATGCGAGCGTTAACATAAAATGGCAGCGTCGCTTACGTTTATTCCGGTCCCCCCCGAGGCATAAATTTCGCGATGCGCATTCCCGATTGTTCGCAGGTGTGCGCGCTCGCCGAAGCTGGGGAATTTGTGCGGCGTGTGTCCCGAGATCCATTTCGCAGATATGCCGGCCCACGTGGCCAAGAAGCTTGACTATCTCATCGCTTTTCACGCCTTCACGACCGGACGGCTCCCCGCGCCGAGGGGGTGCGTCCGCGTGTGAAATTGGGCGGAACGGACATTCCTCGACTCGCTCTAATTAAACGCTCCTTGGCTCCGATCACCGGGAGTCCCGATCATCCCGATCATCGTCGCATAACGGATACACTCGCGCGTGAAATTTCCGTGTGCCGTAACGCGCCCAGCACCGCTCGTAACTAACGTTACCGTCCGTGTTGACTCAAATTCCGTCTGGAATTGATAAGAGACATCGATCGGCACGGCATGACTGGTAGTCATGCCGCCCTCGAATCCTCAACTCTGAGAAAATCAGCTCAGCGATCGCGCGAGATACGCGACAGCGAAAAGAGGCTCGTCGGCTTTAAGCCTTTAAGCACCTGACCATAAAGTCACTCGTAATTGTCCCCGGCGAATCTCGGCGCTCACCCTCGCTCGCCGTCAGACATGCAAATAACTCGGGGTTAGTTAGCTAATGGGGTTGGCAGGGTCGGTGGCTCGGCTCGAGCGAGTTCATTCATTAAGGGTTGATGGCTTAATTGCCAGCTCGCAGCATCACGACCGCCCCCGACTCGACCACCGTTGAGCTATCCGACCACCCCGTCCTCCCTCTCTTCTCTCCTCTCTCTCTCTCTCTCTCTCTCTCTCTCTCTCTCTCTCTCTCTCTCTCCTCCTCTTCTCGCGCGACAGCAACAGGTTGCACTACCAGAGCCAGCAGCTACCGGTACGCTCGGTAAGCCGAGGATCCAACTCGTTTGCACCCCGAATTAAGCGAGCGAGCCGGCATTAATTAATTGTCCCAGCCCGCTCGTCTCGCGCTGCAAACTCCCCACCCCTTCTTCCGGCCGGGGTTAATTGTCGAGCACGTCGTTAACGCGATCTTTTCTGCTCCTTCGAGCGAGGAGAGAGATCCCGCAGTCCCCTTCGCGATAACTTTTAAGGACTCGCCGTGAGTTTCAATTTGTGCCGCGCGATTCCTCCTCGACTTGCAGCTCGAAGCGGGGACTGTGGGTTTTCTACGGCATCTCCAGCGGCATCTGATCTCGATCAAGATCTCGATCATTTGTCAATCAGACGCATCGCTAGATAACATTCACCATCTATCGCTAGATGGAAATTTATCTTTACTTTGCTTGCTTCTAATAACGCGCACACGACTTGATGACGACTCGCGTAACAGGTGTCTGATAAAAACATCTTCCGTGCAATATTTTTATTTGCAGTCATTCTCATACTTGGAGATATTCTATGGAAGCGGCGTGTACCTTTTAGGATCGTCGGTGACATTGATGCGAATTTCGTTCCGGCGATTCGCGCGCGCGCGCGCGGATGAAACAAAGAGGTACGAGCAAGCGTTTTACCTCGTTTCGGAATATTCGTTTCCGAACGACGCATCGTATTCATTGCACATTTCGCCTTCGCCGCCTTCTTATTTTCGTTCGTGCCGGCGGTCTTTTTACGTTCGTTTTACACGAAGGTAACGACCATACGAATTTTCGCCATTTGTATGCGACACGGCTCAACCGTCAACGTGGGTCGACGTGAATTATCGTGAGTGTCAAGCCCTACGACCCGCCCGTACGAACGGTTTAATTTAAGGTCGCGAGTTTAATTCCTGGTAGAAAGCGCATTCGCGACAGTAGCTGGAATAGACAAAGAAGGAGAGCGCGGGAGGGAAGAGGACAAGAAAGACACGGAAGGATGGAAAGAGAGGAGGACAATGTCGGAGATGCTCTTTCGATTCAAATGCGCCGCTCCTTTCTTGTCGTTGGCACGGCACGTCCGTTCGTCATGACTTTTCGGTGTATCGCGCCGTGAAGGAAAGACGTGAGTCACGATTAGCCGAAATTCTTAGCTACTACGTGCGCGGATTGTCTTAACGGCGAGGAAAAAGTGTTACTTGGCGTCCGAGGTAGCATGACGCAGCTGCAGGATCCCCTTCCGTGATTCCGTCTGTGGAAAGCGCGTACTTTCATTCGAGCATGATCCGACGTTCGTAAATAATCACCGTAAAATTAAGCGAAAGTTAAGCGTTGGTTAAGATCTTGGCGAAACGGATCATCAACGCGCGCTTCGCTATCGCTTCGCTATAAATACAGCGCGGGAGCGGCAGGGCGACGTCGACTCGCCGCGAGGAACGGCAAGTTCGCAAGTTCGCCTCCTGCCATTGACCTTATCGGACGGCGGTATAAAAGGGAGATGTGCCGCGGATGAAAATGGCGGTACTTAAGACCGCATCCAGAAATTGCCGTCCGGTCTAGTTACGCGAGCGCGCGCACGGGCAAAGAAAGAGGAAAGAGGAACCTCGGGGAAGGACGGGGATGATTTAGTAATGAAGATATTAACGGACCGAGAGCGCGCCATGGAATACTGAGATTCAACTATCTAACTGCTGACATAACTCACGTTTATGACCCCGCGGCGGCCGCTTCTCTCCTCAGCCCTCCGCCAGCCCTAGTCCCTTCCCGGCCCTATTCTTTCCGCGCTCCAGTTACACGCTCGTAATTAATGCCGGGATCGCTCGGGAAAAGTCAAGAACCTTACATTACGGTTTCTCATTTGTGCGACGAGGGATTTCCGTTCCCAGTTTTCTGCAGTGTGAGTTTTCTGCACTTTGAGAGGGGCAGATGATCCGATCTTGAAGATTCGACGATGCGATTCAACGCAGGAGAATACCTCGATATCCGCTCGCGTTCATTCGCACTCGTTTAATTAGCGAAGCGCGCTCTGATCTGTCTCCAGACAGCGCGGCATTAATTTTATCAGGATGCGTTCGACCGTAACGCGAATCTAGCTCGCGTAGGTTGTGGGCGTTTCGCGCGTGAGAGATAGCACGCTGCGATCTCTCGCGGCAGGAAGTTTACGGATATCGCGTCTCGTGGCGCGTAGATCTTAATGCGAAGGGCCGCCCTCTCCGCCACGTTAACAGCGAGATGGTCCAAGGATCGTGGCGGCATCGGGGAGCGGCGCAGGCGGCGGCGGGTGGGAGGAACGAAAAGAGCGGAGCAGAGAATAGGTTTCAGTGGGGTACATTAGCGGAGTTATGCCCCCGGAGGCACGACTGGCTACGCTGTATATCTTGGTTATTTTTTATTACCGCCCGCGGCAACACGTACAAGTACGTGGAAAGGGCCATTTTTCCGTCCATCGAGCGCCTTCCTCGCATCGCGCGAAGAATGGAACGCCACGTGATATCTGAGCGCCGTCGTTTTGCGCTCAGCTAGCGCGTCAGGCCCTTCGCTGATTTACGATTATTAAAGCGCGATCGCGGACGAATCTCCCATTGAATCTTCTTAAAAGACGAACGAACGAACGAACGAACGCAGCTGCGCTGCGGTTCCCGCGATGAGAATTCTTTCTGATCCGTCTTGACGGTATCTCTCTTATCAGAACGACGCGCATTATTGTGAGGATAAATTCCTGATGGACTCTCTCTGTCGCCTGGGAACGGCGATTTTCACGGAAAACATCCAGCTCGCACCTGGGGCCGTATTTCTACGATATCGGCGGAGGGCCACGGTTATGCAACATTAAGTACACCGCTCGGAGATCAATATTCTTTTTTTTCTTCTTCTCTTTTTTCTCCTCTTTCTCCCAACGTACATTCGTCAATGCCAATGGGACTCCTGCCATGGTGGGACTCCATATGTCGGTTTCGAATCGCGTTCTTCACGCGCCACGTTCAGGCGCGGATGGTAGAGGGTAGAGGTTCCAGGGGTGGAGGGCTGTTTTTTATATTTATGGCCAGCGAGGTGGAGCTAGCGAGGGTAGCGTTAATGCGCGCCCTTTTTCCACGTTAATAACCATGCGTGATAGCCGAGAGACGCGGTGAGACGGGCGGTGGATACGAGGGGTGGGCGAGGATTTCACGTGGGGTGGAAGCGGCATATTTCGGTCGGGCCGCTTCGCCACGCGGCATTTCGCCAGAAATGTATAACGCGGAAGGGAATGACGATCGTGACGCGGCCCAACGCATCGAGAATTATCTCGATAGTTTGCTCGCGAGATCGAACCGCGCGTTCTTCAGCTTCGATAACTCGAATCCATGTTATTTTACGGGCCTGCATCATGAATGAAGCTCTGACTCCGTCCTGGACGATCATCAGGTCGAACGCGAACAAGTCGACGATAATAGGGGGCGCTCATCGGGGGTGCGGAATGACGGTGGAAACTTTCCGCGTTATTTCTTTATTTCGCTCTTTCCCCTGCCGAGCATGAGCGACCGTCATTGCATTAAATGACTATGTTGCGTAGCGCGCGTGCGGCGAGCAAGTAAAACTTTTATCGGCGATTTCAACCGATCGTTCCTGCCTCCCGTAATGGCGGACACCACGAATGAATATTGATATCCCCGCGGGCGTCGCAGCCGCAATCTTTTTATCTCTCTCTCTCTCTCTCTCTCTCTCTCTCTCTCTCTCTTTCTGTATCAAACGGCGCTTCAAATTTGACATCGCAACGCCGATAACGTCATCGAGAGCTCATCATCGACGAGAGCTGCAGACGCCGTCCCTCGTCCTATTTCGGGTTAGCGTCTTCATCCGAAAAGACGGTAACGCTTCGTATTAACGTTTCCGCTTGCCCGATTATGGACGCGGGAGGGGATAGGTCAGCATTCGCGTGCATTTCTTATGAGAGTTCTTATTATCGATACGGCGACCACGGAGGATCCACGACAGCCCACCTCGCCTGCGACCTTCTACGTACGCCCCGATTATGTGCCCCTTTATCCCTCTCTCTCTCTCTCTCTCTCTCTCTGCGTCGCGGGGGCATGTCATTTGCGGGTGGGCGCAGGGCGAGCGCAAGTGGGAGGCGACGAAAAAAATAGCTTCATGTCACGAGGGATCATTACGGAGTTCTATTTTTTTTTCCTTCTTCTTTCTCGCCCTCCGGAGGGCTCGAAAAGTGGCAGGGTCAGGGATGACCCCTGACCTTGCGCACAGTGATCGCCGCACGTCCTGGCGGTCGTGTGCACGGCGGACCTCGTACATCGAATCGCTTATTACGCGAATAAAAGAATCGCACGCCCACGCCATTATTCGTAGAAAATTGGAAAATCCCTCGCAAGAATATCACGGAGAAAATTATTGCCACGAGCGCGATTGCGAGCGTTGCTTCGTCGGCGGTTGTTTCAGTTGGCGCCGAAATGTCGACGAGTCGCTAAATATCGAGCATATATCGAGTATCGTTCATACGCACAAAGTGCGTTGATCGTCTCGACGAGGAAGACTGCGAGGCGGAATCGGAATCAAACGATACCGATGGGCAACGGAACGTTTCCTTTGAAATTGAGCGAGATTGTTCACGTTTACATAATCTTCGCTACGACGTTTGATAACAAAGACGCATCGAGATGGCAAAAGCTGATAACTCCCTCGTTACATTCCTGTGAAGAATCGAACCAAATCGCGAGAACGACAATCGGAGAGAAAGGAGAAGTAAATTTGCAAATCGAAACAGCGGGCCGGCGTGGCGACGTCCGACAAGAAAGTTTCCAGGTTTCGTTCCTAGACGCGCTTCCCCGTTTAAATCTCCTCTTTCCTCGTCGCGAGCGTGTTAACGACGTTCCCGCTTCGAGACATTTACTCGGGACGATTTAATCCAGCGGACGCGGCCGACGAACCCGAATCGGCGTGCCTCGCCGTGACATTTCGGTACACGTTCGCGCAGGCGAGACGACGACGCTCGCAACAGTCACGGAAGAGCATCCGAAGAGGGACAAGGAAGAGGCGGGAGAAGCCGTTTCGATCGGATGTCGTTTTCACGCTCGGCGCTCGGCGTGTCTTCTCTCGAACGCGGCGCATTGTTTAGTCGATACCTCGCGGATCGCCTCGCAGTGCAGTGCACCGCAGCACCGGGATCCGTTGATTCCCGCTCGCTCGTAACTGCATCTCTCCGGCATCCACCCTTATCCCCAGCCCTCTGCACGTCCATTCCGCCCCCTTCGCCCCGGCTTCGGGATTCGCACCGATCGGTTCGCCCGGGCTTCGCGGCGAGGACGTCTCATTATCGGACTTTCCTTCTCCTTGACATCATCCCTCCCCCAGCCCCTCGGACGACCGCTCGGTTTCCACCCCGCGTCCCCCGCCGGGATTCGTCGGGGAACTTACTCGCGCGCGATGGGATACCGTGACCGGGCGATAATGACGATGCCGGGTATAATTGGATGCCCGTCAAGCGCGGAGACCATTTGAGATATCGTGCGAAATGCGAGTTCGCGGATGCGCCGCCGTCTCGGCCGCCGTTCTCGTGGAGAACGCCGTTATTTAATTCTCGTATCGCCGCGAAATGGATGGCGACGTTGCGCGTGAAATCCGTCGTTACTCGCGTTGTCGTTGATCGCACGTGAATGCGCACCTGCTGAATATTTCTGTTCGTTTGCGAACGCGGCACGCGAGACAGCAGAAATCCGCCGTTTGATGATACCGCGGCGGATTTCTATTTGGCGCTTAACGATCGCTCAACGAATGCCGAATTCCGTATTTGTTGCAAGTTAAATCATATTAAATTGTATAGGCGTAATGTTGGCGCATTCTGAGAAAAATCAATGCGGTTCATAAGCAGGAGCATAAATGATTGAGCGACCGAACGATACAGTTCCGCGTCCATAGAGGCAGTACATTTATAACTATCGATTATGCCAAGCTCATCCGCATAGCTAAGCTCTGGCCATTTAACTCAAGTTTAGACTGCACTTTGTTGCAACCCGCTACGCCAGATGTGTCGCAGGTAAAAGGTTCTCCCTGCCGTACACGGCAGGAATTAGAAGAACGCGATTAGAAACTGGAATCCTGAAACAGCGCTACTCGACGCTACTCGATCCGCCTTCTGCACCTTCTCGCAATTGTTGCGGATACAAATCGCTCCTTAGATACGCGTCGCGTGTCGCCCGGCATTTTATTCGCGTGTGGCACCCTTACTTAATAATAATATTAATAGGCATAATGCACGGTATGAGTTTCCGCTGCTCCTGAGACTCGCGCACCCTTGTGCGAGTGCACCCCTGCTGCACTCTCTCATCAACAAACGCGTTTATTCGCATGGAGGGTTGGTCGTGCTCTCGTATGGAGCGTCCGGGGGATGAGCGTACATGGGAGGTGAGAAGCGAGACTCTCAAACAAGCGGCAGCGTTTCGACGAAAAAATGATTCACGCAGGGTGGCGCGGCCGGGGATCCGATTTGAGGTTAGGTGGCGCGGGCTAATTTCGCGAGCGACGAAAAAAGAGGTCTCCTGGAGACCAAGGGGGCGAGATCGGGGCGAGATCGGAGGAGACGAGAGAAAGAAGAAGGAGAGGAGGAGAAAGAAACGTTCGCAAGTACGGTTCGCAAGGGGCTCGCAAAAGTAATCAGGATGCTGGGGCCGGCGGAGGGTTTGGCGGACGCCCATGAAAACGAATTACAACGATTTAAAGTTTCACCACGCGGCCTCGCGCTTTCTTTTCCCTCGTGGGGGTGCGGCCGTGCTCGTTCCGCGCGGCCCTTCGGCCGGCAGGTTGTTTCGAGATGACAGGAGGAAGGGAAACAGTGTCACGCGGGGAGACAAATTCGCGTTGCCGGGAGTGGAAAGTTTCCTTCAACCCCCGCGGCGCGCCGCACGACGGCACGACGGTTCGTCGCGAACACGAGACTCGCGTGGCGCGTTGTAAATTCTCCTCCGCGAGAGAACTCGCGTTCCTTCCTCCGCTTCGCGTCGTCTTCGGACTGGAAGACTTGTCGCGAGCGCCGACTGCTCGGACCGGGGCGTGAACTTTGGATAGATCCACGTCGAGGTGACGCGTGACACCACGTCGAGGTCGCACTCTGCAAGGACTCTGCCGCATCTCTGGGCATGACCTGGCCGTTGTCGTTTGCCGTCATTTCGATGCCGGAATTGGCCGTCAATCTCAATTAGCATTATTTCTGTGGCGGGAATACGCATTGTCTACGGAGTCACGTGTTCACGTTGCTAGTGTTGGTGCCGCGCGTGAGACAGCCTGCGCAGCACAGCCTACTCGCTACTTGTTTCTATTCACGAAGCCTCGATCAATTACAACTTATTTGCGTATTTGCGGTTCACGACGGCACCGCCTAACGCGCGTTACACGCGTGGCTCCATCGGACCGATCGGACACACTGATTAACTTTGAGTAATAATTATCGTACTGACCTGTTGATGGCCAGAACGCGACTGAGGTTGGGAGAGAGCCTGGCCTGCATGGTCTACTTGCACCGCTGAAACTGTCACAAGCATTTGGCATTTTATTCTCCATTGCGCTAGTTTTTCGTTTCTGTTTTTTTTTTTTTTTTTCTTTCTTTTTTTCCTTCCTTCCTTCTTTCTTTCTTTCTTAAGGAACAAGACTCGCGCGGGGGAACCGGAAGCGGGAGGGGTAACTCAGGGACAGAATCTACGGGATCTCTCGCATCGGCAAGGGGAGCTCTCTACATGGACTCGGACTCGGAAGGGCATCGCGAAACGCTGTCTCGCGTTGGCGTTCTCTTTCTCGTTTCCGGTTTTGAGCCGCGAGGAAACGGAACTACAGGCCAAACTCCCTCTCCCGCCTCTCAATGCGTGGCATTCTTTCGCAACCTCATTCTGATTGCCGTGGCGAGTTGACGAGCTGTGTGCTCGGCCGTTCCTGCTGCAAGCAAGCACAGCAACGCTGACACGCAATTCCGTCCACTCATTAGCAAGCTTATCGAAAGAGACCTACTGATAACACCCTGCGTAACACCATACGCAGTGTCTTTAAGAAGATTGAGAAATTTTTCCCGGATGCAAGAATGCAAATGGGGACACACATTCCTCGTGTCTGACCTTCGTCTTTAGGGACAAGTGCACGTCGTCGTCTCATTGTCGTCTCATCGCAGCCGCATTGTTTAAACGGACAATACAAACGTTGAACATCAAGCATCGCTCTTCTCGGTATCATCCTTCTTACATTAACTGCTTAATTACATTAACATCGGCGTGGCAAGCAGCGAGACGGCCGCCGAGACTTTCCATCGCAATACTCGCACGATATCCGCGTGCACGACGCAGCTTGAACAGATCGCAGGTCGCGTTTGATCCGCGACGGGACGATCAGTCGCGGAGCGATCGGTCCTTCGGACATTTCTGCTCCACGACCTCCGACTCCCCCGGAGTCGCGAGCGCCTCGCATTCCGAATCGCAACACTGTACTTAGGTACATCTGCATGCAAGCGGGGTAACGTATAATTAAGACATGGCACGAAGAGCGTGCATCAAGTACCGCCGTTCGATGTGTTGTATTAAATTAATGCCGCTCACGCGGCGAGCGAGCGCGTCCGTACTTGGCCTCCTGATTCCCGTGCGATCCCCGGGAGATCTTCGTTCCTCTTTATCTCGGCCGGATTAACAACGGCAGGGACAACGGCACGCGCGGAGCGGGGAGGAACGAGGCGGGCACGTGAGGCGGGATCATCGCCGGATGGAATTTGGTTAAACAGTCGTCCTCGACGGCGACGACGACGGCGACGACGATGGGCCCGGGTGCTTAATAAAAATCGAAGTCGTTCGTCGCGGGATCCCCTGACCCCCTTCCTCTCCCTCCGCATGTTCTGCGGTCAAGAGGCAAAGCGAACTCGGAACACGCTCTCTCTCTCTCTCTCTCTCTCTCTCTCTCTCTCTCTCTCTCTCTCTCACTCTCATACGCTCTCGCTGCACACACGTTGTAAAAATACGTGTCTCTCGATTTTGCACGTGTGCCCTCCTACACGCGAGCGCCCCTCGCGCCCTCTCTCTCTCTCTCTCTCTCTCTCTCTCTCTGTCGTCTATCTCCGCGCTTGTATGTGTTTGTGCGCGCGCTGGCCACGAGTACGGTAGCGATACGTTTCTCCGACAAATAAATAAAACGAAACCGTAAGCGAGGGAATAAAATGTGATTTACAACGGTGGAAAGACAATGGCCGAGGCTCCGCACGATAATGTATGCGGATGGCGCGGACTGGTACCCGGGGATACTGACTTCTGATTGGTCGTGCCCCGACGCCACCGCTACAACGGAAAGCGATAAATAACTGCAAGCAGATAAAACCTTTCTTTCTGCCTTCGGGCTTAGCTCTCGGTCGCACTCGGCATCGGGCTTAGCACTTGCTCGGGGCGCTCCTGTCTCTCTTCCTCTTCCTTCCCGCCCGATTCTCCGCAGCTACAGCCCCCGGCTCCCGCCGAAACGTCGTCGTCCGTCTCTTCCCCTCTACCCCCCCCCCCCGCCCCTATCCCCGCCCTGCTTCCTTCTTTCCCTCGATCGTTGTTTCCTCGCGATTCGTTTCCTCCGTCGAGCGTATTTCGATTCGTAAGGACCGCGACAGCCGCCGCTACGCGCGGACGCCCTTTCCACCGATCGCGCTTCTCCCCCTCACTTCTCTCTCTCGGGATCCAATTTTGAGTGAGGGAGGGGAGTTATCCCATCTCGCGAGATAATAGGATTTATCTCATGTAAAAATGTTGGGCCGTATCCGAGATCAGGCCATCTCATCCGACTTGCCTGCTTGTTATCGTTCTAGAGAAGAAGGAAACAGGGAAAAAGTTCGCCGCGAGGAGTATAATCGCCAAGTTTTACTCGGCCAAACTGACATTAGCATCCCCGTCGGTGGCTAGATTGGAAAGCGAGTTTCCACCATTATCCATCATGTAACACCTCGAGGTAATTTCTCAAGGCGGCTAACGATCCCTTTGGCGCACGGATGATGCCGCTTGATGAGGTTTCATCCTTCGCTTCGACCCGTATTATCACCGCGCCCCGAGTTTACCGTCGACTAAGAGGGTGCTACATCGAAAACGGACGGCGATGTAAATTTTTTCCCGGAGTTTTCCCCGCCGCCGGCATCGGGGTGTCGAAAACAATGAGGGGCGATGTTACCAAGACGATCGATCGTTTATGGGGGTCGGCGCGCTGGCTGAAGTTCAAGGGGAAATTTGGCCGGAGGGCTGGCCGAGAGGGAAAGCGAGGAAGAGAGAAGGGGACGCCTGACTTTACAGAAATATGATATTCCCCCTTTGCGACAGCTTGTTAAAAAATATTTAATGGTGGACTTTGCCGGCGCGCTTCGAAAGATCCGGCCCTTCGTGAAAGTTTCTAATTCGCGATGTCACTCACGTCATGAGGGATATTCCTCGGATGTCACGAGTTTCACGCCTAAGTTTCATTCCGTTTGAATCCCGGAGAATTTGCTAGAAAATTATCCCTTTTACAGAATGAAGGCAAGAAGAAAACGAAAACCAAACAGCGAATTAAAGAACGCGCTTAATCAAGAGGCGAACGTAAAGGCGCGTTGCGGAGCGGAGGGCCAGCAAAAGCATGAAATATGTTGCGCAAACCGTTTGGTGATTGGGGAGAGCGGTACAGAGAGAGAGAGAGAGAGAGAGAGAGAGAGAGAGAGAGAGAGATGCAATTATTTAAAACAGCAATCACGGAAATGAAAGAGCGGATTGGATAGGCGCGCCCTTTCTCGCCCGGAGGAAAATATTCGGCGAGTCCTGCCAGGCGGAAAAACTCTGTAAAGGCTTTCCTTCCGGGCTGGCAGACAGCAATGTCGGGCCAAAAAAGTCAAAGTGCGCCTCGCGCCCGTGCGAGGGTTGCTCCGCGTTCGCGTTTCGCGCTGCTGCCGGCTCGAGTTTTATTTGCGCCGGTTTATCCGCACGGAGCGGAAATCAGCGTAACGAGGATATGTGGACACGCGCTGTCGTAATCCGATACACGACAGCTGCGATGATCGTTAATGATAAATCGAGTACTCTGTCGATTAATTAAGTCCAAGAACAAAGTTGATCTGTCCTACACGCGTCGAACAACGCGCCATTACTCGCCACCGCGCGCGACGCTGCGCGCATGCGCAACGCGTTTTCGAAATAAGCGGAGGCACCGCAGCCGAGTAATCGCAGTCCGCGCGCGGTCCGAGCGCGGTCAATTCACGTTCCGGGTGTGCGCCCGGGTGTGCGCGCGCGCGCGCGCGGCAAATCATATTAGGTTTATTGTCGCGACATGATCGATGAACGACGTCATCCGGCGATTACGCAGATTACGCCGGGAATCTCTATATTTGCTCACATGCGATCGCGTATAGGGAAAACTTCACGGCCGGCCGCACCCGGTCGAAATCGGCCCCCGCGAAGGAGAGAATCCGGGACCCTCTCTTGAAAATTCACCGTCGTTCTTTGTGTTTGCCACGGCGACGAGCGAGAGAGCTACTTTCCACGGGGACATTTGTTATTGGCCTGGATGATCGATTACCTCTCCTCGATAATAGACCGTTTACGTTAAAAGCGAAAGGAAAATGGCCGCGCCGGGGTCAGGGCGAACCGGACGTCGCCGGATTTAGCTCGGTCTTAATAAATTGACGCAGTCGCTTCGATCGCAATTATCTCGGCTGGATAATATTCTTATCCAGCGGCTTCCGGAAGCAACGAGACAGCAATCGAAGAAGACAGCTCTCGATCGAAGATTCACGCGCGCGCGGATTAAACCTTGAAGAAACGCCCGCCGGAATCGCAGTATCCAGTATCGTGACGGATCCCCAGCCAACTTTCCATCCTGTTAAGTGCCCCGTCTCCGCGACGCGACTCTCCCCATCTCTTATTCTCTTCTTCGTGGTTAGTCGGTCGCGCGGTCGAACAGGCTGTTATGCCCGAGTTAAGGGTGGCCCTTCCTCGAGAGATACGGACAGTCGGTATCGGGAGTTTAATATTCCCGTGGAAGCCTCTTACCCCTCTTTCCATAACCGGCTGGCTTTTCGTTCCGCGTACACCCTGTCCGGATCCTTCCGTTCCTCCCCGCGGGCCTCCCCCTCCCCGCCGCCATGTTCCTCGCGGCTGGCTTCGAATTTTAATAACTCCGGGAATGCTCAGAATCCAATAATGTCCTCTCCGCCGCATCCCCTCGTCCTCCCCTCCCCCCCACCTCTCTCTCTCTCCCTCTCTCTTGTAGTAAATACGTATCGCTACACGTACACGCGCGCGCTCGCGCGCGCTTCGTCGCTTATGCGGCTTACATACGGAAGAGCTCCCGCGATCGTCCGCCTTATCCGTTCCTGAAATTCCACCCCCGCGGTCTCGCGACCCCGTGTCCTGCCCGGATCCCCTCCCGCCTACCCATCGGCGGCGGCGGCGCTCCTGGAAATCTCATATTCCGGAATGACGACGCGAATTCAGTTCCCCCTCCGACCTCGCTCGGCCGTTCGGGGTCGTCGACGGTGTCCCGTCGGGATATTCCTATCTCAACCCTCGGAATATTCTGCATGTACCCGCGGCGAGTCGATTATGAATACGTCTTCCGTGCCCGAGTGACGTACGTAACCGGAGACGTAAAGTTTTATGAAAAGCCGAGTGAGCCTCGAGGATTGGGATCGCGATGGAAATGGACGGTTACTTAGTATTTTCTTAAAGTCGAGGTTCCCCTCGAGTTCTCTCAAAATTACAAAAGGTTCGCAAAAGGTATCGCAAAAGGTTTCAACGACTGACCGGGAGATATATTTCTCCTGGAAAGTTTTTCTTCATTCCCTCGGAGTCGCGACGCGACGTAACTATCATGAAGATGCAAACGCTGCTCCGTATGCAGGATACGGGCTATCGTTTTCCCTGTCAGACTCTGACCGACCTCCCGTCTTTAATTCCGATCAATCTCGCCCTTCCCTTTTCCCTTGGTGAATTTCAAGGGCCGCCCTTCACCAGCCACCCCTGCAATGTAGACGATATCCATCCGGGATCTCCGGATATACCTGTGTCTGAGCGACGCGGGTCCGCGACGCACAGGAACGCTTTCTGACGTCACGAAACGAGAGCGGAAAATCGGGATCGACGGCAAGAAGGAGACTCGCGAAAGCGAGCCGGGCTGGCTCGCACGAAGGGATGAGCCTCGAGGAATAAGGTAAGGATAATCGAAGCAATCGAACGATGCCATTCGTGGCAAGACGAGGGCGTTGGGCCGCGAAATGAATTCCACCCCACGAGACGGAGGGCTGGAAAAAAGAGGGCACCCGGCGCGCCGGTCTCGCGTACTCGCATACTCGCGCGCGGCGTTGCACATATACGCGCGGGGGCGTATCACCCTCTCGGCCGAAGGAGGGGGAGGGGGGGGAGCGCGCGCGCGCGCGCGGCGGCCGGGGCTGCGGAGAGAATGATAACGCCGCGTTAGAACGAAGATTTGTGAATACATTAGAGAAAATGGGGCCCGGGGCAGGGTGCGCGACGCGGTAGAGCTCTGAGGAATGGCGGGGTGGTTCGTTCCCCGGAGGAAAACGCTCGGGAATCCTCCCCCGCTCGGGTATTTATCTTCCACCAATCGCGCTGGGGTCGCGTCCCTGGAAAGTCAACGAACCTCGTTCTCTCTTTCTCTCTGCCCTCTCTGCCGAGCTTCCGCTCTCGTAGCTTGAGAATTGCGAGCCGCGTAATTTTTTTTGTCAACGACTCCTCGCTCTGTCGGGCTCCCCGTGGGATTTTGAACGCCTTCAGTCTTTCCATCGCGGCTCCTCCTATTGAGCGCCTTTGCGATCTGGCGTAAAGCCCGAGCTTCTCTTCAGGGATACAATAGCTCGGACGATCAAACTTGGAATTTATTACGTTTTCTCTGCCGCGCTGTTTCATGTCGCCCGAATTTCTGCCGAAGCCACAGATCGATTCCTTCATCGAATCGAACGACGCGAACGATTAATCGGGATCGATTGCTGGGGATGCTATTATCCCATGGCCGTTTTCAGTAACAACGAGCGGAGTCGCGGCTCGCGTCTGATAAGGGGCCTCGATTACCGCGACGTGTCCGCAGCGCGTCCGCCCTGGCGGTGAATTATTGCGCGGGTAATCAGCGATCGGTGGTGCGCTTAAAGAGAGCGCCGAATCTCGCGACAGTGATAAAAAGAGCCGTCGGTATTACGAAGGTGGAGACACCGTTTCGAGAGATCGCGCGCTCCTTCTCGCGCTCGCCGGTCCTCCTCGCGCGCGTTCGCTCTCCCGGCGAGAGACTGATGGCGGTTTATATTACGCGGATTCATATTACCACCAATTAAACTCCTATACTACCTTGGACCCGCGGTGTTCATACGTTACGCCGGGGATGCGAGACGCTGGGTAGCTCTCGGTGCACGACTCGCCATACGCGCGGCCGCGAGATCTTATATAGGGTGGCCAGAACGTCGCGAGGAACGTCTTTGTGGAAAATGCACGAGATTGCGCATCGAGACATTACATACTTCATGATTGTGAAACATGCCGGCGATCTGATTCTCTCGCCGTCATCCGTAGAGTTCCTCCTCCGCGTTTTCCTCCCGATAAGACGAGTGTGCGAATCAAACGACAATGTTTACGCGTACACACTGTTCTGTCGAGCGGATTTGCCGCGCTATTTGTCGCGTAAGAAGAGAACGCCATTCTCGATGGGAGCTTCTCTCGATTTCGGTCGATTTCGGTCGATTTCGGTCGATTTCGGTTTCTCCTCTTACTTACGTTGCATCGAGTATCCGATTAACATTAGCGTCAGGCGTTTCCCACTTTATCGTGATGGCCGTTATCGCGCCTAAAGGATAACATTTGCTCCTTCGCGAGCGACTCGGTGACCTTTGCGTGCAGCGGTCGCTCTTGCGAAAAGTCCCTGGGCGAGGTGACTCGCAATTAGAGGTAAAAGTCACGGTGCCCGCAGAGGGGTTCCGGGGCCGGCGGGGGGAAAGGCAAGAAAGAGTCACGTGGAATTAATGATGATTTCGATCCACGGCGATCAGCGATGATCCGCGGTACAGCGCGAGGATGAAAGACCGCGAAAGATCAAGGCTGCATCAAAGACCGGCGAGATCGTTTCATTCTGGGTCAAACGAGTTCGAAGGTTGACACGAGTCAAACTGCGATTACTCGCCGCGCGATTGACACGTTAATTCGGCGTGAATTGCCGATAAAATCTCGTTTCTCTCGGCGAGCACATGCTTATTACCGGATACCCGCCTCGACTTTCGCAACGCTATTTCCGCCAGTTTCACCGGACAGACCTAAGAAGCGGCTTATATCGCGGACCACGCGATATAATATAATCGAATCGTATTACGTTGTTGAACGTTGTAAACGATTAAAACGTTCGTTGCCGCCTCTCGCTCGCTTCTCGCTTCTCGTCTTTATCATTAACGCTTACTCGTTAACCCGAAAGCAGGGGATAAGGATCCGATAAAGGGAAATCGAGTTAATCGCGGATAATCGCGGTGAGGCGTAAACGGCGCGAAGAAACCGCGATTCTCCACCGGAGCACCCGGTATGCACGAATGCAGGATACCTCCGCAAGAGAGGAGACATTAATATTAAGCGTCCCCACTCGAGCGGCAAGGAGATGCGCCGATAAGGTTTTTATAGTGCGGCCGGGTGGCGGACTCGTGCATCGTCGAATCACGCGCTCTGCATCTCGCGCCGAAATTCAGCAACGTGCTTGAGACTATCGTCAGCGTGCAATAAATATCGCTTTCGATTAACCGAAGGACGGAAGAAAGAAAGTCCAAAGAAAGTTCCTACGAACTAGGAACGCAAAAGGGAAAACGAGGAAAACGAGGTTTCACAATAGATACTCGCTCTCTCTCTCTCTCTCTCTCTCTCTCTCTCTCTCTCTCTCTCTCTCTCTCTTTCTCTCCTCGATTTTCTCGACATCGAAGCGCGACGTAAATAAGAGAGACGTTTCTTCGAGTTCTTTGGGACTCACGAGAAGTATATTCAACGGTGTTGATCGTTGATAGTTATTAAAATGGCGACGAATGTAACAAGTAACAATATCAACGACGAGTCGTGTCGCGCTTCTTCATGAGACGCTGATTCAGCGAGACGCGCGTCGTCCCTTCGGGTTTATCGCATGCGGCGGCATTGCCTTAAATGCCTTGCGACGAGATTGAAACGTGGCGGATAAAATGTTGTGGCCTCAAAACGCGTTGGGAACGATCCGAATCGATAACGATGATCGAGGAGGTCGTATTCGATTTGTTGGAGCGCGCGTTTCCGCTCGAAGACGCTTCTCGCCGGCCGATCAGACGCGTTCGTTTGCAGGATCCGCAGGATCCTATTCTTCGTAACGACCTTTGTCTAAAATTAGCAGATTGGCCACAATGGACCGGGGACCAGGTGGAGCGATGAATTTCGTGGACTTGAGGATGGCGTCTAAGACAGTGAAGTCCTCTGCTCGGATTCTCGGAACTCATTTCAATGCCTCGGTATAATTCTATGCCGAAGACACCCCGGCCGTCAGGCGACTCCTTTCACGCGGTGCATTCGAAATTTTCGAAATTACACGCACGTGAGTCGAAGCGACCGCAGCGCGGATCCGATACGTACACTTAATCACGTAACGAACGTATCATTCGCGCTGATTCCCACGCGAGTCAATCGTATTCACGAGATGCCGCCTGAATAATGCGGAGTTCAAAGTCCCGCTGAAATCTATGTCTACGTCTACGGTACAGTTGTCGAATTTGAGAGAATAATGTGGATACATGGACGATTAAGAGTCCCGTGAAATTTAATCGACATCGCGCTGTTATCGCGCCGTTATCGCGCTCAGCGCTCATGCTTGGCCCCGGTGTAATCGAGGCCCGCGGATCTTAATTATTTAAAAAGTTCCCGCTCGCCGCGCGATCGTGACGATCGATGCGGGTTCAACGTTTTATCGGCGATGTGCCAGTTAGAGAGGAAGCGAATGGCAATGACTGGGTGATGCGGGAATTCAGCGACGGTTAGCCCGAAGCTCCTACGGGATTGAAAGTTCACTGGCATTGGGATTATCGTGAGGGCAACGATACGTGCGAATCACGTCGCGAGTCACGGCCCCTTTCGTGACCGGCGCTCGTGAATGCCGATGGGCGTATTCGTGTGTACGTCAGAAAGAGGAAGGATCGATTCTGAGGATCGAGGAGAGCCGGCCCGTCCGTACGGAGGCAGGCGGTAGCGGTTTTCTCTCCTGCTGGCGATTAACGTGCCATTATGACGAAACCGCACATTAAATACCGGTTGCGGGGGAATTAAATAATGATTGAAAGGCGCGTTTATTATATCGTGCCGCGAAAGTGAAGAATCACCGTCTAGAATTCTGTCAATCAGGCACTTTCTCGTCTCGTCTCCGACCTGGCGCGATGAGAGCAAGAGCGGCGCTCTTCGTCAAAGGCAAAGTCCCGTTCCACCCGCGAATCTGCGCGATTGTTTGCCCTCAATGAAATCTAAATGATGATTTAAACGATCTCGTCGCGATCCCGATACGCCCCCCTCCCCGTCCCTGAATGATCGGATGGATCGAGATTCCGCACGAGATTCCGAGTTTCTCCGGAAAGCGCCGCGTGTTCGGGATACTTTGCTGCTGCGATCGCTCTTTCCTCCATTTCCATAAGTACTCGCGGAACGAAACTCCCGTCCCACGCGGGGAGTAACTTTTAATTCGTCTGCCAAGTTTCCTCGGCCGCAAACTCGGCGGCTGCGGCTTGTTTAGCTTTCATGGGGACCACGGCGAGATAAATAAGAAGACCAAGTGTCGGCGAGAGAGGAAAAAGAGGAGCTGAAACCCTCTGAGGAGGCCGAGGGAGGCTGGAAGGGAGGGGACGGCGAGTGTGGCGGGCAAGTGCCCCCTTTGTAGTCGGTGGGTGATAATTTTTAATCAGTGCGTCGTAGCTCTGCCGTGAAGGAACCCGCTCCTTTGTGCTTCTTTCGCCAGGAACCAAGCATGGAAGGGAAGATATTGGCCGAGGATCGCAAGGCGGAAGGACAATAGTTTCGAGATAATTGGAGGTGGCCGGGGGTTCTGGATCGGCGAGCACATAATCGCGTAACCCTGATTTTCAATGGGCTCTCCCTGCTGGATCTGAGAACTGCGCTCCTTTGCCGTATTATCGGCAACGATGGAAGCCTCCATCGCAAGAAGTGTAAGAAGGGGAGGTGTTTCTCGGATACACGCACGGTTTCCCTCAACTCCGACTCCTCGTAGGAGATGATCTCTTGGAAATGATCTATCGTCGATTCACGTTAAATTTGGGATTTGGGGAAGAAGATGACAGAAAAATCCTATCGTCGCGTTATTGATTTATTTTCCAATATCGATCAATCACGTGGGCTCGCTTGTTACCTGCTATCTCCAAAAATCAAATACGATTCGGGATTTATGAACAAGTGGAATTCAAAAGACACAAAAATACCTTCTTACTCGTCTTTATTCACTCACGTGAGATACTTATTCCGGTATCCAAATCTCTCAGTGGATCCATGATAGAACAAGCGATAGAACAAGCTTACGAGGATATCATAACGTTCTTCCCTATCAAGATGCTCGTGAATCAAAATCTCCTCGAGGACTACAAGGATACGCAGCCGCGTGCAGTTTCCTCGCAAGAGCATCGTCAGGCGGACTGCTGGACTATTGGGATCGTTAACATTTCAGAATACTCGGCAGAATCGCAGAAGCGAATCGTCCGAGAGCGCGAACTCCTTTAGCATCGACTGACATCCGCTCGCGTGCTCGCATGTCGCGAGAATTCGGAGCTGCCGCTGTTATTTCAGGCTCGCTCTGATTAGAGCGGCGCGAGTTCATTTCGCATTCAAGAAGGAACAAATCGCGTAACACGATCGCGGATAATAACGGTCCCGATGTATATACAAAATGAATACGATACACACGCCGCTCGATTCGCGCGCGCGCGCGCGCGAAAGAGTACAGACCGGCGATTAATAAAGTTAACGGAATGAGCGACTCGCGTGCAGGAAATGGTTCCTCGTGAAATTAATAAATCATGATTCTCGAAACTTTTTGCGCGCGACCGATTAATTAAACTCCCCGAATTAACCGTGGGCTCGTTTTCGATTCTGCCGGATCGGTCGGCTCGTTCATGCCTCGTTCGTATCCATCACTGGACTGGGAGTCCTATGTATGGCGTGGGTGAGGGACCAGGTATACGTGTTTGCGTATAAAGGGAATACATCGGCGGGATGTGTCGGGGCGAGGGAGAGGCCGAGAGGGCAGCGGCGCATTCCAGGACCCATTCAGACGGCTGTGGCCGACGTTGTCAGACATGCTTACAGACAGACAGGCAGACGCCCGGACGAACCTTTTCTCAATCAGGCCAATGCATTTTAAGTTAATTGTCCTACCGCGCTCGCGGTATCCCGCCGTTATTCTCCGGGCCTCGTCTCGTTAAGGGACGCGC
Organism: Eciton burchellii; assembly: GCA_020341155.1. Classification (NCBI taxonomy): domain Eukaryota; kingdom Metazoa; phylum Arthropoda; class Insecta; order Hymenoptera; family Formicidae; genus Eciton; species Eciton burchellii. The sequence continues at coordinate 2,677,977 of JAHMML010000018.1, read as the reverse complement.
GGCTGGAACAATAGTCGCGGCGGGATGCTGGAAAGCCCGCGCCCGCCCGCTCCCATTTCCCCCGGACACTTCTCGCCGAGAGCGGCGGCCTCGGCGCCCGTTCGCGTTCGAATTCGGATAAAAAGCGGCCGCCCAACCCGGGAGATTAACGTCCAGAGATGCGGCGGCGCCTTCGACCTCGACGGAGAATCAGTCGCGTCCGCGAAGCGGAGACGCATCGAGATCGAGATTGCTAATCGCGGCTTCCTTCGCTCGGTCGTCTTCCGCTCGTTGCACATCTTGCAAGTACAGTAAGCTGTAATCTCGTAAAAGGTGAGTAAAGGAACGAGAAGGGAGGAGGGAGGGAGGGGGGAGGGAGGGGGGGACATAATTCGCTAATGAACAGTGGGCGGCTAATCTCGGCTTCGCCGCGGCGCGGAATCTCCGCGACGTTCCGGATCCGAGGGAGGTAGAATCTAGCAAGAAAAAGGGATTCGGGGAGGGAGAGGCAGTCGCGTCGAAGGTAGAGCTGGACCAGACGTCTCTCTCGCATACCACCAATATCTCCGCACAAGGTCCTTAGTGGCCGTTGGACAGCCACGGCGATGACGCGACACTACCGGAGTTAAGTGGCGAAACGCGCGGGCAAAAAGCCGCATGAAAAACCGAGGGCGAAGCGGCTGAAACAAAGGAGGTGCGGAGGTGTGACGAAACGACGAGGGAAGCCCGAGAAGAAGCGGGAGAAGGACGGATGACGGCAGTCTCTCTCTCTCTCTCTCTCTCTCTCTCTCTCTTCCCCTTCTATCCCCGGGGCTACCGGCTGCATCTCCGTCCCTCGTTCCTCCCCTTCTTCCCTTCGTTCCTCCTCGCGACGATCCTTCAAAAAATTCATTCCCGACGCGCGATCGAGTCGCATCGCGTCTCCTCTCCCTCTCTCTCTCTCTCTCTCTCTCTCTCTCTCTCTCTCTCTCTCTCTCTCTCTTCTCCTTCTCCCCCCCCCCCGTCCCCCGTCCCCCGTTGCCCGCTACCCCCTTTTATCCGATGAGATTTCCTACCTAATGATCTCGAGACGCCCGGGCGAGCGACGGCGCGAGAAAAACGGGCTCGCCGCGAGCGGAAAAGCGCGCGCGCTCTCCCGCGTAGCTCCGTTTTCTCTTTCTTTAAATTCGATTGCGGCGTGGAGCGTCGCTCGCCGACGACGATCGGATGCGATTTTCAGTCTACGGATTTCCGATCGAGCTATCTCTCACGCCGTGGCGCGCGTTACGGACCAATCCGGCCGGAAATAGCCGAATGGAGGCCGACACCGACGCTCGAATTAGGAAATCTAACCGCTCTCGATTCTCTGTGCGGTGACGAAACTCGATAAATAAATAGCCGCGGCGATCGCAAAATACTACTACGTGAAAACGCTGCCTGCGTTTCCAGTAAAAGAAAGAGAGAGAGAGAGAGAGAGAGAGAGAGAGAGAGAGAGAGAGAGAGAGAGAAAAGGGCAACTTCCCGCGCGCGCGGGAACTCGATATCAGAATCGTCGAGGATTATTGGAGCAGGCCGACGTGTGGGTCGGGATAAAAATTATTTTTCGCCTTGATTGAGATCTCTCGGGAGCGCCGTCCGTGAGATTGTGATACGTGCGTGTGCGCGGCAGTGCGGGATCCCCGCTCTATGAAATATCAATGGCTTATTACTAATGTAATCTTTCGCTCAATGCTCGATGATTGCTGGACGCGCGGATCCAGTTATGTCTGTCAGAGCTGCCGCTGCAGCGAGTCGTTCTAGGATGAGGTCTTCGCCTACCCGCATAACCGGTAGTCGCTCTAACGATCATGATTAAAGATTCCGCGCGCTTAATGAACAAAGAAACATAACGAGGAGGATGCTGTAACTTAATAGAGGATTTGTCGAGTGGCTGTCAAAGCTAGGAGAGATGTATTCTTCGAATGCGTATTTATTCCCGGGCAGCAGGAAGCAGCGAGTCGGCCTTCTCTCGTATTAAGTAACCATGCGGGGGAAGAGAGACGGGTTTTTCTATGTCCGTTTCGCGGAACGGCCTCCAAAAAGATGCGAGGTGCCAAAGATACGAGCGATCGAAGGAGAATTCCAACAGACACCGCCGAATCCGAAACGTATCCGCGCGACACGAACGGGAAACGAGGAGAGTGACACAGATGGCTTCGTGTACGAGGGTGGAAAAAAAAGTAATCGAAATAAATCCAGGAGGCCAGGTCGCGAGCAGACTTGCATGCCAAGCGGCCATTTTTAAAACTCCGCCGGGAAAATAAGAAAAACTCATCAAGTAGGGATGATTGCCGTTCCATCCACCCCCGACAGCGAGCCACCGGCAACCCTCCTCACCCACGGGAACCACCTCGAGCAGCCCTACGCTACCACTACTACTCCCGGTCTGTAATCTAGGCTCCCTTATAGGTTCTGAGGAATTCGCCTACGGGTTATTGTCCAAGTATCTTCGCTCTGTCGGCGTTCAATGATCGAAGAAAATTCACGGGGCACGATATTAAAGATGCTCTCGACATCGCAACCCTCGCGTTGCAGCCTTTGCTGACCAAGTGGGCGGATTGTTTGGCAAGGAATATTTTAGCTTGTCGGAGCGATAGCGGCTTATTGAGGCGGATGCGTCATATTGAGATACACCGCGAGTTGCTGTCGTTGTTGCTGTCGTTATTATAACGCTCCAAAGTCGCGCGGTGAAGGATTAGCGCTCTTCCGTTTCATTTCTCATCAAACTGGGCGACCGATCGAGAGATCGTTACTCTCTCGCGGTATCCTGCCAATCATAAGCTATCAACGAACCTTGGCGGAAACTTGGCGAGGACCAATTGCAGAAAGCCTCTATCGTCCGATGAACGATAAAGAAACGATGACGGACTCTCGGGAAGCTCGTTGCAGCCGTGCCTGGTAATTTCGCATGCGCTCAAGGCGCAGGGTTCATTGCTACGTGACTTTTCGCAGAATTCAGAATTCCCCGCGACGATCGGGGAATACTTTTATGAGCGCGCCGTACGTCTGCGTGTGCCTGCGTATACACGTATGTATGTATGTATGTATGTATACATGCATGTATATATTATATCTTATGTAATACGAGACGGCGGCGCGGTGCACGACCTCGATACGAGCTAATTTCGAATTCGAGTCCCCTCCCTCTTGTCGTCCTACCTGAGCAGAGCGCCGCGGAGCTCGCTCTCGGAGAAAAATCTCATTTTCTTCGCCCTAAGGGCTCCCCCAAGAGCCACCGCCTCGCACGACCCTGCGCGAGCAGCCCGCCCGCGAGCCCGGCCAATATTTGCCTAAGGAAATTCAGAAAAGTTTACACACGAGCCCCGGAGCCGGCTGCCTTCCAAGCCGGGGTTTTTCTTCAAGTCAATTTTCTTTCTGAACCCCGGACTCCTCGCCCCGCGCCCCGCGCCCCGCGTCCCCCTCCTTATGCGCGAGCCGCCCTTCTTAATAATATCCGCGCGCGAGAAGATAGCATGGCGGCTACGCAAACGCGCGTAAGAAATTGATCGCGAGATATATCGCCTTCCATTACGGCGAGTACACGGTATCTCGCCCCAGCGATATACGGAATATAGGCGGACCGGTGGAAAAATATCGCGCGATCGCGAGACCGCGGCAATTTGCGAGTCACGCGGAAACGTTTAATGGAAGCTCTCGAGGAGGCGCGAAAATGAAATCGCGAATTAAATTTTCGAGAATCCCGCGAGTCATGGCAAGCAATCACACACACACGCACACACGCACGCACGCACACGCAGGAGAATTACGTAATACGTAATCGAAGAAATCCCCCACTGGGGTGGGGTGAGGGTGGGCGGACGATTCGCAGCGTTTTCCGAGCTCGTTTTGCGTTTTGAAGTTGCCGCTGACGCGGGACTTTAATCTAATCTCCTCCGAGAGCGCAGTAACGCCCGATTAACGTCGTGCATAACGCATGCGCGCATGAGAGCCTCCTCCCCCGTCCCCCGATTGCAATCCCTTCTGCAACTTGTATCGATCAATGCGCAGCCGGTGAACCCGCCACGAGATCTCGCAGTAAAACGGAATCGTTAAAGGAGAGTTAGTTTAGGAAACGGTCACCGTGGCTCGGGGTCTTATCGCGTGGAGCGTCTCCGTGTCGGTGCGGGCCCGAATAAGACGTCCCTTTTTCGGAAGAGGATCCTAGAGGATGCTCGTAAAAGCGGCACGTAAAGGCACCAACGACCCCTGGCCGCGACATCCTGCTGACATTTACGGGATAATCGCACGCGACGAAAGCTGCGCGGTCCCGGCGCGCGTGCTTTTACTCGGAAATTATTTTCCGCCGCGGCAAAAAGCACAATTATTGCCGCATTACGTCGTCGGACGTACGATTCCCGCCGTGGCTCTCGTTTCCGCGCGCGCGCGCGCGCGCGCGAGATCCGCTCTCCGAGAGACGCTTAGAGGCGCTAGCCCGAACGGACTCTCGAGAGTGCGACGATTGCGCGAGATAAACTCGCCTGTTTATGGCGTTTTACGGGTGTCCGTCTTACTTGTATCTTACGCCCGGCTAGTAACATTGAATCCTGTTTTATATCGCCGGTACATCCGCGCCGTAATTGAAAAACAAGCTCGACGGAGATCGGCCTGCCCTGCTGCGCGGCCCGCTGCTTATCGTTCGCGACGAATTAACGATTGCCGCGCGCGGTTATCGGGATTTTCGAGCGCGGGGATTTTACATCGCCGCTTTGTCGCAGTAAAACGTCCGCCTCGGAGAGATCGCCTGCGAGATGCTGAATCCCGTGGCGGGATCCGCTTTATGTCGCCGGCGTTATATATTCCTGCCCACACGAGTATTTCGTCTGCTGTTATTCATGTCCGAAAGTTCATAGTAATTAAACGGTGAGCTTTCCCAACACGGCGCGGTAAACTTGCCCCTCGTATCGATCAAGGAGATTTCCTTGATTCCTCTGTCGGGGACCGTGTAGGGGGAGAGGGGAGCTGCAACGATAGCATCGAGCCAGCTAAATCCCTTTTCTGGTCCACGGTTCTCTATAGACTGGAAAAAGAAGTTTGCGTCAGTCCTCGTCCGTGGGAGGAATCTTGGGGGATTTGAATACGATCGATTCCCAATAAATAAGGATTCTCGTGATAATGGCGCTCGTTCCTCCACGTGGAAGGCCGAGCGAGGGCGGCGCGGCACGGCGGGGACGGATGGGGGTGGGCTTCCTATCTGTAAAAGATAACGAGACAGCCCTTGGCGGCGGTAGTTGGGTTGGGCTTCGTTAGACTCGGAGCTCGGAACTCCTCTCGGGGTTCTTCAACCTTATTCCGTCGACTTGCATAAAAGCGACGACAGAAAAGAGGGGGACCCTCTGCTGGAGGAGTTCTCAAATAATTTCTCCCCTCGGAAGAGACGGGAGCGAAGCATCGAGTGAAGACCGTGCGCTAAAAATCCACGGGATACACGCGCGAACATTCGAATCTGACGTCTCGTCGACGATGAATGACGATGCATCGACGATGGCTCTCGCGCGCAAGCGTCATCCCGGAAGAAAGCATCGAGGGAGCAGCCTAAAGTCTGCAGAAATCTATCCCCCGACTCTCGAAAGAAGTTCTCGAAACGTGTCGACTCCACTCTTGGACGAGCTTGGAGGACGAGCTTGCGGGGCAAGAGCAGCGCAGTTGCGTAAATCGCGGCGAGCGTGCTCGCGAGGCAAGAAGGCGAGCGCGATGAAATCGCGATATCGGCGACTCGCGTCCGGCCGAAATCACGAATTCGCGGACGGTCGCGCGATTTGCCGCTGATTTACGACAAATAAGAGAGCTAGCTCGCGGACGCACGCACGTCCCGAGACTGGCATAACCAGCCGCGTACCAATAATGAATACGTATAAGGACGGGGGGAAGAGGTCGCCCTCCCCTCCCCCTCCCCCTGCTGCCGGTCCGGAGGAAGAGAGAAGGAAGCCGGGTGCGAGCGAGAGCGAGACTCATTGGAAATGTAGAGACGCGCCTCCTCTCTCTCCTTTCTCCCCCGCCCTCTCCCGCCGCGCCGCGTCCGTTCCTCTTCCTTTCCTCCTCCCCGCCGCTACCCCTCCCCCCCCTCTCTCTCTCTCTCTCTCTCTCTCTCTCTCTCTGTGGCTTCGTCTCAGATATTCCAGCGACGGGGTGACGGTGCGCGCGCGCGCGCGAAGAGAATCGCGTGCGGCGCGCGATGCTACGTAAAATTATTTATACGTGCACCGCTGCACGTCCGCGCGACGAATTGCGCGCGCGCGCGCGCGTGCGATACGCATCATGTAGATTCAGCGGGGGTTATTTAGAGTCGCGGTCTGTTCCCCGTGTAGACTAGCCCGTGTACCCGAGCCTCGTTACGCTCCGAGCATTTCGCTCTGCGTGTGCATTTTTATCCCCTTCGCGGAATGCCGTTTTCACATGCCGCCGAAGGAATCGGGACGCAAACTGCGGCGCGATTCGATGCTTAATTTCGTCCACATCATTGTCCGTTTCATCGTCCTCCTCCGAATATAGGCCCGAATACACGTCCCTCAACTAAGTCCCGGGATAATCGTGGATTTCTCAGGCCGATCTTCTAACACGGATCACTTCCGGCTCCATCTCTCGTTCAGAACGTTCAGAAATAAGAAAAAGAGACAGAGAGAGAGAGAGAGAGAGAGAGAGAGAGAGAGAGAGAGAGGCGCACTGAAAGGAAAGGACCGCGGTTGTCTCGAGCTGCCGCACCGCTGCATCCGACCGCGCTCGCACCTGTGTGGGGACCAATACACGCGCGAGGGATACGCTCGGATGAATCGCATCGGGGAGAATATACCTGGACGCGGGATTCGTCGGGCAGCCGCGAGCGCGAGCGCGCATGCGCGCGCGCGGATTATCCGTAAAACGCCTCCTATTATGATTATCCGTACGTTGCACCGTGATCCAGATGTCTGTCCGCGGCACGTCCGCGGCGATCGGTTCCCCGTACGTGATCCGCAGGGAGGAGGAGGTGGAGGGGGAGGGTAGGGGACGCAGGTTCCCTCTGTACCCTCTGTGATCGCTCGCGTGCGAGCCGATGACGGTGATTTCAGGTCGTTGGACGCGCGGCCGTCCGGATCGACACTTTCGATTATTGCGGTAATGGACGGCGCGGAGCAGCGTGGATAAACGGCGCAGCGCGTCGGGGCGGGGGGAGGCCGGCCGGCCGGCCGACGCGAGGGAAATCGGCTCGGCTTTAACGAGAGCTAAGATCTCGCGGTTCCCGCCGACGTCGTTATTACGCGCGAGCTGCAACGGCTCGCCGCGTTCCCGCGTTCGACGCGGATAGAAATTCTCTCAGCGAGGACCGACGATAATGCCCCGCACTGACATTCGTCGGCCGATTAATGCCTGCCGAGAACACGTACGATTGGACGTGTTACGTAATCGCGAGACAAAGAGAGCGGCGAGCGCTCGCTACAGCTCGCGCGCACCGATACGCGTTTCTCATCTCGCGCTCGCGAGCGCGCGCGCGCGCGCGCAGTATCGAGCTGTCCGTAAAATGCGTGCCATTACGATTATCCGTACGTGACACGTTCCGATCGAGCAGGTCGCCGTACGTGATCGGCAACGGGGGGGGGGGATTTTCATCCTTCGTGCATGATTGCGTACAGTCGTTAGCAATCATCGCTCGATGACTGTACGGATCAACTCGCCTCGGGGTAAATTTGAAGGTAGACGAACGGGGATAAGTGAATACCTTAATGCGAGCGTTAGCCTTTCCCGATCTCGTTCGAGAATCGAACCGAGAGTTCGCCAAGAGCTCTCGATCGCGCATGTTGATCCTGTTGTATCTTTCATTTGATTTCCTCCAGGAAATGTCCTGATCGCGACACGCGATCTTTAATAAATCATCGAACGCGCGCGCACGCGCGAGAGAGAGAGAGAGAGAGAGAGAGACCTCCCCAAGTTCTCCATTAACGATGTCGCTAATGGATTACCGTTAATTGATGAATCGTCGATGCGGAGCCACGCATCAAGATGAGCTCGCATCAAGATTGATTATAAAAGTGTCTTCTTCAACGGTAGCTGAGTATTTACGGGATCGTCTGGATCCAGATGTTCGTGACGGTTTTGATCAAGCTGATCTTTGTATGCGAGCACGATCGGTAAAAGGGAGAGACTCCGGTTCTTTTGTGCTCCGACGTGTACTGTGACGTCAATAGTCGCAGGTCGATCACTCTGAACACGTTTTACGATCGTCTCGCGAGTACTAGGCGGATTTTAAATTAAGCGAACGTGTCGCTTAAGTATCGTTGACACGTGGGCGTTTGTTAAGTACCGGTTTGTGCGTTATCGGGACGCTTTATCGCGGGATTTGCGCGACGCGTTCGCAAAACGGAACAACAAAACGGAACCGTTTGTAATCTTTCAGCTCGCCTGATTTATTCCCTCTGTGCCCCTCCTCCTCCCCTCCTCCTCCCCYCCCCCCCTCTCTCTCTCTCTCTCTCTCTCTCTCTCTAACGCGCAGTGAAAAATGGATTATGCGTTATGAGATCGCGCGATTTTGCCAAATGCAAAAGCCACGAGGAAATGATAAGGATAACGATAATCTCGCCGGTAATTTTTTTCGCAAATCGCGCGGCGAGAGCAAAGACAAGAGAGATAAATTTTCTGAGCTCGAGCGGCTCGAAAAGCAGAAGACGCGCGATCATTGTTACGCGATTATTATTAATTAGCGTATCGCTATATCCGGCGTGTCGTGAAAGTTGAATCGGATCCTACGGCGTATTAGCGATCCAGCGGGATTTATTCATGCGAGCTGGCAGTTGGGCGATGTCGTAACGGCGAGCCGTGACATTTTTACTCGTGCAATGGTTGAAACATTCAGAATCGCATCGCGCGCCGTGCCTCGATTCCTCGGCCGTCCGGATTGATCGATGGTGCGTATTGCTGGGTATCGGGAAAAATGACGAGGGTGAGCCCCGGCTCCCCGGAAGGGCGGGCGGGGAGAAGGGTTTCGCGCACGCGGGTACGTGATCAGCATTAACCCTCGTCAGTCTTCGTTTCTTTTTCGGCTGTAAAAAGGGCGCGTTTTAAATTTCCTCGGGTTATTCCGAGGGTGGCCCTCCTTTGATCGGACGAATGTCATTAGGGCTTCTGCTCTTACGGCCCTGTTGGCCCTTGCTGCCGGCTAAGTTCCACGGAATACAAGATTCGCTGACAGATTCGCCGGAAGGTTGCGTTAACCTTCCTCGACTCTACAAATTTACTGGCCGAGTCCGCTTACGTAAAATTCCCTCTCAACGCTAAACTCAAGACAAATGTACAAAGATCCCTGCAGACTTTGTCAGTGGCAGACCTTGATCCTCATTTCATCGTAATCGAGACACGAGGAGCGCGCTCGAGAGTCTTCGAGCTCGAAGAGCTCGTTTCAAAGGTTTGCGTCAATCGCGGCGATTCAGCCTGAGGAACGCCGGAAGTTACAATTACGTGTAACTTCCATCTTCGTAGCGCATTAATATCGTCGGAATCGCAACAGCCGGACGGTAGTCTTTCAGCTTCGTTAGCGTCGGGGGTAACGCGCATCGTAGAAAAACGTTAGGGGAGGTATCGCTCGAGGTATTGATTGCTGATCGTGTCGCGCACCCCTAACGTAAATTATCATCGACGATACTAAAAAAAGCCCTGAGTCATCGACCGTTCGATAGTCACCCTTCAGCGGAGGATCCGCTCCGTCCGTGCTTCGTATTCCACTCACGTCTAATTCCGCATTTTTCGCCGTGTTTTATCATTTTGAGAGAAAGAGAGAGAGAGAGAGAGAGAGAGAGAGAGAGAGAGAGAGAGAGAGAAAGGGAGGTTGAGATAACCCCCCGGCAAACGGCTGGGAATTAACGATCCTTGAAACGCGCTGTCCGTAGAAACGCCGCGAGAGAGTCCTTCTCGCCGGCAGATGCGTACAAAATCGTCACGAGTTCACGGCCTTGTTTCCGGTTTACCATCGCGCGATCATGACGCGGATCGACGAGGGACCGGCTCCATTCCGCGAGCGGTCAGCTTTCCGTATCTGCTAGCAGATAATTGGCGGATAATTGTGATAACGCGGCGCAAAGTGCGAACAGGAAGCAATTAGCGGCCGCGCTTTCGCGGATTACGGACGTTGCTTTCCCATCTCATTTTCTCGGTAATATAATTGCGGAGAAAATAAGGCGCGCAATGATCTCCAGCGTGGTTAGGCATTCCGCGTAGAAAGCATCGTAGCCTCGTTCGCCGCTGCAGAAGCGAGAGAACTCCGATGCGCGTAATTCAGCCGTTTAATTCAGCCGTCCGACGCTTTGTCCGATCGATTTTTCTCTCCGCTCTCCGTCCCGGCAGCCAAGTGTACACTTCCGGCGTGTACGTGTGCGCAAACGCACGTGTATTCGACGAAGCTCGTCGCTCGCTTGACATTCGCGATGCCCGATTCGACGGTTGGAACATTGATTGGCGGATTCGAGTCGACATTTAAATCGGCAACGTTTCGATTCCAATCGAGCGACTGCAATCGGCGAACGATCGTCGTTGCATCAAGTAATGAGAAAATAATTACGTAAGAACCTCGCCGATAAGCGTTCCCTCTCGCGCGTTTCTCCTCCTCCCCCCCCCCTTCTCCCTCCCGACCGGAATAATCTCTCGCCTATTCTCCGTCCTTCTCGCGAATCCGTCCCCTCGTCTCGAACCTCGTTCCGTTCCATCGCACCGAGGACCGGGACGTTCGCGCGAATCGCCGGGAAGGCAACAGCCGATGAAGAATTCAGAAGGAACCGCGATCGAGGTCGAAGGTGGTGCAGCACGCCTCTTTTTTTTCTCCTTTTCCTTCTCCTCCTCCCTTTTTTCTTTTTACTTTCGCCAGTGCCGTGCCTTACGGCACCCCAGAGGCGCGCGTTGACCGGCAACGGGCATACCGAACAGGCATTACCTGATTGTCTTGCCTCTGCGAAGGGAAGAGAGAGAGAGAGAGAGAGAGAGAGAGGGAGAGAGGGAGAGGAGAGAGAAGCCTCTTCCTTTCTCGCTCTTCTGCGTTCTTCTGMCCTCKGGCTACGCGATATCGTAGACGAGCCGCAGGGTATCAGACGTACCTCTCACGAATGACGAGCCTCTCACTCGGAATACTCAAGTAACGATCTGTCCTGCAACGATCCCCCCCCCCCCCCCCCGCCCGTCGCGCTGCCGTCCCCGCCTTCACCCGGGTGAGAAAAGTCCGCGGAGGACCGTAGCTCCGTTGTGCGGTACGTAGAATCGGCCGGCTGGGAATAGCGCGGAATAACTGATAAAATCGTCGAAGGACACGAGGGTGTAATGCTGGAAACGGGGGCTCGGACCCTCGGACCTTCGTAAGACGTGCCGACTTGACCGCTGTATTTCTGTACTTTTGGCGAGGCAAGTTAATTCGGCTGGCCGTCTCTTTATGACAGTCGGCGATTACGCGTGCTTGGATCGGCGCACATAATACATCGCCAAAGGGCGATGGATGCTTCGGCCTTAACGTAATCGGATATTAACGTATCGAATGTCCGAGCGAGTCTATTTTACGGAACTAATACCTGTGCATGACATCGTCCCCCTTTGAATTAATGATAGCGCTTAGCGTTTGTTCCCATAGCGATTCGTCGTACACAACGCCTGGATCCTCCCAGCCGAGAGCGCGCAAAGTGGATCGGCGTTTATCCCGATTCATTAACAGCCACGGCCGAGATAAATCATCGCCTCGCCGCGGGGCCGCGCGGCGGGAAATCATTTATCGCCGGGAAATCGGAAAAATAACGCGCGCCGTGGACCTCGCGCGTTATCAACTGCCGGATCGGGCCCGGCAGCTCCCAACTAACGACCGCGGCTGCATCGCCGCGCGGAAAGAAGAAACGCACCGAGCGTGAAGTAAGCCGGAGCGGACCACCGCGCGAGTCGCCGCGTTAATCACGATATAACGCGGGCGGTTTGTAGGTGGGCGCCTTAATCGAAGTCACGTTCCTGCCCGCGAATGCCCGCGAACATCTCCAGCTTTCGTTCGACCAACTTTCCCGCCCCGTCCGTATCTCCTCCCATGCACCTCTCTTCCGTTTCTCTCTCTCTCTCTCTCTCTCTCTCTCTGCGCGTCGCGTGAGTAATTGGGACGAGGCATTCGCGCCGTGACAATTAGCACGATCCGGTCACGAGGATGACCCCGACGGAGCGAGCTGCGCGCGAGCGCGCGACTGTGTAATTAAACGATTAACGCCGGTGCGATTAGTTAAACAAATTAAGCGACGCTGACGCAAGGGGGCGAGCGCGGGCCATCGGATAAGCCTGGACACGGGTACCCAAACGCACACACGTACACACACACGCGCGCGCGCGCGCGCGCGCATATATTCCGCCGCCAGTCGGAGGTGCCTCCTTTTTCCTCCCTCCCTCCCTCCCTCCCTCCCACTCTCTTTCTCTCTCTTTTCCCGGCAGTTGGCCCCGCACTCGGTGGTAATTAGAGGCGTGCATAATTAAGACGCCGGTGATTGTTGACACGGGGCGTTAGCGCGGCGGAACGACTGTCTTCCTCCGCGAGGGGAGCGTCTCAATTAGTACCAGCTGAGAACGAGAGCTCGGCTGTTTGCACTCGCGTTTCACGTTCTGGTGGTTTCGACCTACCGGCTACTTTATTAATTACTCGCGCGCCAGATGAGCGCGCGCGGCGCGGCGCGTCATGCGCGAGCATGACCTCACCGGCCGAGAACGGCGCGCGGGAAATCAGGTCGCAGTTCCGGAATTAGCGCTGTCTAATTGCTGGATAAATATTCATTAGCCGCGCCCGCCTATAGAAATCCGCGCGTATGCCGTCCATTATGCGAGGCATTCTAATGAGCCCGTAGATCACACCGGTGCTCTGTTGTTCTAAGCATTTAACGGGCCCCGGAGACCAGCATTGACGCCGGACGCTTTTCTGGAACGCTTGGCGACAGCGGATTGAAAATTCACTGTCGAGATGTCTCCTCTTCCTGTTCGGATAACGTGGATTCGCGAGGATCCGGCGCGATCGGATCTCCGACCGGTCTACCGGCAGTCCAAGCTCGCTGATGATGAATCCGCGTATCGACACGCGTATCGAATTACTGCTGTAATTGAACGCGAGAGGTTAATTATTTCAGGTAGATTATTATAAAGCGCGATAACGCGCCGAGATCGAGATCGTCCTGTACTCATCAGCGTGTGCACTGATACCTTTGCGCTGATCTAGAGCGGCCTCTCCGATGCCGCGGATATCTTCGAGCAACGAATCACTCGAGGAAGCGTTCTTAATGCGATTTTCGGCGAATCGGGAACTCTTGCGGGAAACCCTTCGCTTTATTAACGACGGAAGGAGATGAGTTCGTTAGGACGGAAGGATTGTTCGGTCCGGTGCACACCGAAAATAGATATTGTTTGCCAGCCGACGAATCGGTTCCACGATTCGCATTCAAGGTCGGCCTTAACTATACGGGTACAGCGGCTACGTGATTCGACTGACGATTGCGTCAAAATCTTTATTTGCGAGCGCGCTGATCTTACGATGGACGTGAGATAATTAAGTCTTTTTTAGGAAGCAATGACGCGTGACGGGAATTTCCAACTGGCCCTGCGAGCTCTTTGGCCATTATTCTCATACGCTTCGGGACAGCGTGGTACCGTGCGTACGGTCGTCCGATATCCGGCATTACTTGCGCATTCGGCTGCATTCCATGTTTAATCATTCACCGTTCTGCGCCACGAATAAACTAACGGCGAGATAACAGAGAGAACAAGAGAGAACAAGAGAGAGAGAGAGCGTTATCATCGCGCTCCGTTAGTCAGGCCGGTCGCGCGGTAAGCTTCAACGCCGGACTGGAGAACCGAATTCTCCCCCTCTCCCTCCCGCCGTTTACCGTCCGATTTATCGCAAATGAATTTCTCGCGTACCGCGGATCCGCGTTGGCGGATCCGTTGGCAAAGTTAAAGGCAAGTTCGTTACACTCGCGGGTTCGTGCGTCTCCCGTCTTCCCCACCGTTCTTTCTCCACCGTAATTTATTCTACCCGTCATTAATAAAACATAAACCGGGAGAGATCGCCCGAGAGGTCAGGCTACTTCGGGCGAAAATTTACTCCCGGCCTCCTTCGTCACCTCCGCTGTCTATCGCGCGGCTGACTATCGCTCGTTATCTCTTCGTACTTCTGAATCGCGCCGCGTGATACGACAATTTACGGCGTTCCCATGTCAAGTTACGGGCCCGCCGTATCCGAGGGGGTGACCCCCCCCTCCCCCCCCCGCGCGGAGGCGAGGAGGAGAACGGCGCTAAGCCGCGACGTGCGACAAGGATTCCCGCGGCTTTCTTCGTGTGTCATCATCCTCCTCGAGCGCCGCTGCTGTTCGGATCTGACGAGCGTCGAATGCGCGAGCGCGGCGCTATCTCCGGTCCTACCTACGAAGCGCGTTTCCGCTGATCTACGTCCGGTCGGCCGTGGAGCGACCCTTATTCTATCCGGGCGGCCGTTTACTATCGGCAATCTGCATAAGCGTTTAACCGACGCGAGGCTGAATCATACGCGAGAGCGCGAGAAGAAGAATAGGACGCCGAGAGATGGTTACGTGCGTGGGGGGAGCGAGGGTACGACGTTGCCCCCCGGTCGTCCCGGAGCGGAGCGGCGCGGAAGAGGCAGAGAAGAAGGAAGAGGGCAGATCACGAGGGGGAAAAGAAGAAGAAGAAGAAGAAGAAGAAGAAGAAGAAGAAGAAAAAGCGGGTTGGAGGAGGACGCGAGACGGAGTAGAAGACAGGACGAGGACGAGGAGGAGGAGGAAGGCGAGGTGGGACGAGGAAGGCGCGAAGGCGCTCGCCGATGGAGGCGAAAGTTTACGACGCGTCGCCCGCCGGAGTTACCGACGCTACCACGGAGGCTCCGCGCTCTCTTCCAAGTCCCCTTGCCTCTCCAGCCCCTCCTTTTCCCCCCTCGGCAGCCACCCCGTCGGCTACACCTACGTAGCAGCACTCGGTACACGTTCCCGCGTCCCCGTGTGTAGCCCGATTACGCCGCACGCTGCTCGCCGTAACAATGTGACGGCCGGCTGGTAGCAGATCATTGCTCAACCTCGCCGTTCATTTCTTCGTCGTGCACGCGAAGCTGCGGATCGCAAGACGACGATCGAAGGATCCGCGACAGTCAGCGTAGATGATCGCGTAATCCTCGACAATTTGCTTGCCGGAGACCACCGCGTGTACACCGACAAGCGTACCGAGGCGCACGTGGAATTTCTAATTACGTTTCATCCCTACTTGCGCCTACTTGCCAAGCAGCAGCGCGATCGCTTAAAACGAACGATTAAAAAGGGCGATACCCAATCAGGCTAACCCGATCGCTGATCCCGTAGACTGTAACCCGCCTCTGCCCGTCACCTTAACTCGAGAAAGCGGAGCAGTTGCCCCGCTGATCGCGGCGACGAGGGGGTGGAACGGAAGGAGAGGCAGAGTTTGCAAACGCGGCAAAGAGAAGCAAGCGCAGTAGGAAGGGCATGCGGGCGAGCCGGGCATAAACTGGCCGACTAACAACCCACACGTACTCTCGAGCGCGAAAGGAGCCAGGAGGACAACGGGTAGAGACGTACGGACATACGGACGTACGGACGGACGTACGGACGGGCGGACGGACGGACGGACGGACGAGCGCACAGACACCATTAAGCCGCGATGCTCGTCGGCTTGGGCACTTGGCCTGCGCTCGCGCGATCATACGTAAGAGCGGCGGAAGGAAGAGCGACGCGGGAGGAAACGAGAGAGAGAGAGAGAGAGAGAGAGAGAGAGAGGGAGACAGGGCGCGAAAGGAGAAAGAGAGACCGTGGCCGAGGCAAGAGGGCTGTAAATTATAACTCCACCGCGAGGAGTCGAAGACTCCCCGAGACTAACCTCAGCCAGACTCGTAAAAATATCTCCTCCCCTCTCGCGGCCTCCCCGCCCCCCTTTTCCCTTCCTGCCCGATCTCTCTCTCTCTCTCCCTCTCCCTTTCTCTCGGCCGAGCGCATCCGAGCAACACTCGGACGGAACTCACGGCTCCCCGACACGAGCGTGACGATACCGCGAGCGAGCGAGTCGCGAGCGGATTCCGGAGCACCGAGAGTTTCCCGCACGCGTTTGGATTATCATTACGGCGGCGGCAATCGAGTTTGGACGCCGAGGGAATTTCTCGGCGGATCTCAGGCGGCCAGGGCAGCAGGCTTTAGTTCCAGTTCTTAATCGCGAATGCGCGCCTCGAACTCGTCGCAGGATCGTTTCGAAACTCCAGTCGGAGGGGCCGCCGGTCGGTGGAACCTCTCGCGAGGTCCTTGCTCCTCGGATAGGCAGTTTTTACTGGCGCGTAAATCAAAGTCGCTCCCACCGTCTCGAAGGCTCACCCTCCTCCGCTAGCCGTTTCGGGCCCCTGTCCCCTTCTCGTCGCCGGCAGAGAGTCCGGCCTAAGTAATAATTTCGTATTAAACGTTCGGGGTAATGTAATAAAGTCGTTCGGGGGGATAAATTTAGTGCGGTCCCGCGTGACGGCGGTTGCGGCTGTGGCGGCGGTGGCGGAGGTGTTGGCGGCGGAGGTCCTAGCGACGGCGGCGGCGGCGGTGGCGGCGGTGGCGGCGGTGGCGGTGGCGGCGACCGTGGTGTATTGGACCGGGTTAGCCGGACGGATATAGTTGTGCCGCGGCCATGTAGGTAGGTGTCGGACACCCAGCGGGGTACACCGGGAGTGGGCGGCCCGTTGCATACGCGTACGCTGCAGAAGGGCCTCTCCCTCCCCTCGACAGAGCGCGGCGTAAGGGAGAAAGGGCGCGCGCGCGCGCGCGCGTCAGAGAGAGAGAGAGAGAGAGAGAGAGAGAGATGCGTGCGGTGGTCCCGGCTCGAGTCGGCTCTGCGCTGTAGCACCGAGAGCCCGGTATCTGTATTTGTAGATAGCCGAGGTGCCCGGCGCGCGGAGAGCGCGAGCGCGGGACAAGGAGGCCGAGGAAGAGAAGAGAAGGCAACGGCGACCAGCGCAACGGGGAGGGCAAGAGTCCGGCCGAAGCGGAGGCCCCTCGTCCTCTCCCCTCTTCCCGCTTGCTCTTGACACCCACACACAACGACGACGACGACGAGGACGACGACGACGACGACGACGATGCTGTGCTCTCCTCTCCCGCACAGAGCCGGCCATAACAATAAATAACTCTATCCTTCCATGTGTTACCGCGCGGGATTCCTTCTCGCGGAGTATAACCGCACCCTCTCCGTCCCTCCCTCTCACCTTCGAGGAAGTCTGGTCGCGCACCACCGTATTGCCACCACTTCCATCGAGGTGTCTTCGAGGAGGCTCGTTTCTCGCGTTCCCCTCTCTTCCCAGCCTCCTCGCGCGCGCGCGAGAGAGAGAGAGAGAGAGAGAGAGAGAGGAAGGGAAGAGAAGATCAAAGAGGAGAGAGCAAGAGGCACCGCGCGCGCGCGCGCGCGCGCGGTTCTCCCTTAATCGAGTTACCTCCCGGCACGAAGGAGTACCGGCTTATGACCGGATGCACTCTCGATTCAGACATCGCGCCGTTCCTCGCGATACGCCCCGCGATAAAGCCCGGCCCCGTGACGTCCCCGAAGCGGGTGCCGTCCCGTGTATCTCCCCTTCCTCCGCCCTCCCGGGGCCGACGAACGGATTCGGTAACGCGCTCGTAATTTACGCGATAAACACGGCGACGCGAAATCTCGACCGGGAGATTTAGCGCGGACCGGCTCGCGGCCGCTACGCGCCAGACAATGTCCGGCGTTACGATCCTCGTGCGCGAGCCTCGTTTTATTGCGCGTCCGTTTCGCGCGACGTTACTGCGCCAGCAACGAGCGAAGCGTGTGAAGCGTGCGAAGCGTCGCGCGATAGCCCGCACGTGCGTTCGGGCGCGATCGCGAAAATGCGCTGTCCTGCGGCGAGTTTCGAGTAGATCGAAACCGGCGAGCGTGAACTAGGTAGCCCGAGGTTTTTACACGCTCCCCCACCCCCCACCTCCTTCTCCTCTATCCTCGTTGCGTCCCCTCCCCCTCGCACGGCGGGGCCGCATGGCGGGGCCGCTCGGCGGTGCCGCCAAGCGGCGAGAATCCGAGAGGACCCGCCAGAGATGCAGGGCCTGCCGGAAAGGGAGGGCGACGGAGAACAAGAGAGAGAGAGAGAGAGAGAGAGAGAGAGAGAGAGAGAGGAAAAGAAAAGAAAGGCCGAGCGGTAATAAAGCGAAAGGGGGATACAGGCGATCCGAGGATTCACCGGGGAGCCCAGACAGCTTGGAGTCTGTTTTACGGCGCGCTCATATACAACCGGCAGACGAATCGACTCGCCTCTTCCGCGCGTTAATTTATCGCCGTCGCGATCGCCCCGCTCGGGGAGAATCAGCTCGCGGCTGGGACGAATTAATCCCGCGGATGGGCGCGGAGCAGCGGTCCGATCGTCGCCCGATCTGCGTGGGATCCGTGGGAGGCCGGATTTTGAATTTTTTACGGGGAGAAGGGCGGAAAGTGCCCGCGGAGGGATCCGCGTACCGATTCCCTCGCTAATCGTGAGCTCTCGTCCTTCCCGTGGCGGCCGCGACCCTCCGGAGGGAGCGGGATTTAACTGCCTCGGAATGCCTAGGATGTGTCGGAACCCGCGGCCGCGTTCGGGCCCGCTGGCAACGAGATGGGGCACCGGGGCCTTCTCCCGTTGTGCGCGTCTTCTTGCTCGGCCCTCCTCGCGCTCCTTTTCTTTTTCTTTTTTTTTTTTTTTTTTTTCGGAACGAACGAGGTGTCGGAGGGCCCGCGTTTATACGCCCGAACCGATACGCGCGCCGGTACTTGTTGTATTTATTTTAACGCGTATGCACGCCTACGTCTATATGCATTTAAAATATAGCACAGTTGGGCCCTAGTTTATGAAGGGTCAGGTCATGGAGCGCGGTCAGCGTTGCGCGGCGAGAGACACGGCGGTGGGAGGTGGGCGAAATGAGGGCCACGGGGAGTGGGTGGGGGGGGGGGACAGACAAGTGAAGGGGGCGAGACGGAGCGAGAAGTCGATCGAAATGGTAGAGAAGAGGAGAGAACACACCCACAGGGGCCCAGGGACCGTGGAATCATCGGGAACCGTTGGCCCCGGGGCCCTGTTTAACAAGAGTCAGTTAATGCGAGTCATAGATCATCACCGCGGCGGGAAAGGGGTTGGGAAAGGGGCCGGAGGGGGGKGGGGGKGGAGCGCGGGAGATAGAAACGAGCGCAAACGGCGCGTGCGAGCAGCGCGATTCGCGGGCGAATCCAACGAAATCCAAGCTAAAGGGGTTTCAGCGAGCGGCGTGCCGTCGAGATATCGAGACATCGAAGATGCTCGCGCGTGCGCGAGTGACATTGTTCCATTGCCGGTGATGCCGGCGACTGCTGGCAGTCCCGCGCGCCGACTGCTCGACTGTGCAGTATCCGCGAACGCTCGAAAGAATCGTGCGGGCCGCCTCCAATCGCGAATCCTCATCTCGCGTCCCTGACCTCAACGCGAGCTCAACGAATATAATGCCGAAGAAAAACAATGAAATTGCCGTGCCGATCAGATCGAAGCCCGAGTTGCCTCGCGTTCGCGGCGCAAACAAGTTGCACTCGAGTTCCCGGGGCAGACGGGGGGGAGGGGGGGGGGAGGAGGCGGAGGCGCGGGGAAATCTCTGCTAACGATGACTCCGCTAATCTGTTTCTCTATAAATACAGCAGAATCGCGCGAATGTCGCGCGTTACCGAAATAGGAAAATTCGTCTCTTTTGTGCTGTGCATTCTCTAGCATCTAGCATCACACATTATGTGTTCGCGTGTGTTGCCTTTCTGTCGCACAACACCTCCACCGCAATTTTCGATCGACCGCTCGCAACGACGCGAAGACGCGTCGCTCCTCCGATCGTCGCGTTGACAGCAAATTAACGGCTTTTTGATAGCGAGTCGTCGTCCCACAAAACAAGGTGGATTAAAATTCGCGAGCAAGAAGTTCACCCTCGTCCGTTGCCTACCATTACATCGTCGTTTTTGCAAACCGGTTTAGCGAGCGCGGACTGTGCGATTTTTGTGCTCGCACTTTAACAAAATATCGAGGCGCGAATCGATTCTGCACGTCCCTCGTGGGCTTGAGGTAGCGTCGCCAAAATTTCAGCAGAAAGATAACGGAGAAGGGGAAATGGCGGCTGGAGGAGGGCAGGGCAGGGCAGGGGGGAGGCAGGAGGAGGGGGAAAGGAGGGAGGGGAATGCTGAGCGAGGAGCGTAATGGTTTACATCCGGCGGCATTATCAATTTTGCTCGCATTATCTCCTTTTCTCTTACTTTTTTCTTTTTTTCTTTTTTCTTTCTTTTTTTCTTTTCCTTTTTCCGTTATCCAGTTCCTCTCGCAACCTATCTCTCTCTCTCTCTCTCTCTCTCTCTCTCTCTCTCTCTCTCTCTCTCTCTCTCTCTCTCTCTCTTCTTTCGGCGCGAAACGTCGCGTTTTGCTTGCCCGGAGCACGGATGGTGCTCGGCATTAAACAGTAGACTCGCGAGTCATTTGTCATCTCGCTAAAATTGGGATCCAATTTACCTCGGACGTGCAAGCCCCCCAAAGACAATCCGAGGCTGATCATTAAAGCCCTCCTGATCACTGGCGGTGAGGCTGCAGCCTCGAGAATAATAGTGTCGTCGCCGTTACCAAGTGTCATTACGTTAACGCGAGGAACATCCGCCCTGAAAAATGCGAAGTAGATAAATCCCTCGACGCCCTCGGGTCAACCGCCGGCGAAGTGCTCGCGAATCGCGAGCCGCATCAACAGCGATGGAAACTCAACCCAGAAGCCGCACTGCCCCCCCCCCCCTATCTCCTCCTCCTATGCCAGCCTCGAAGCCAGAATTGAGACAAGCTCCGCGGCTTAATCCGCAGCCGGGGGTCGCGACCGAGATTCGCCCCGTCATAGTTCCCAGAAACTGCTGCGTTTCTACAATACGCGACACGGGACGACCCGGTAGCATGGGTCAGAGGCTGCTCAATTATAGCCGCGTACACTTCCCGGGCCATCCAGCGGGCATTGTAAGGCGATCTTTCGCGGGGCGATATTTCACGAGTGGAGCGAGCGGATCAATAGGCATGCTCGATCCATTATAATCAAGTCGCTCTTTCACTTTGGGAAACCGGTGACCCCGGTCCTGACCTGGCTCATCCCGAAGACGGTGTGCAGGAGCACACCGCGGCCATGCGCGAGAGACAAGGGGACCAGTGGGTCTGGGTCTCCGGGCAGTCTCTGCCCAGCTCACGGCGGATTCCAAGGAGCTGGGTCTCGTAATGCGATATAAATGGAGGCAGGACCGGCACCAGGCCGAATGAAAAGCCAACGGGCAGCCTCGGCAGCCCGAGAGAAGATACATCAAGATCGGGCTGACGGTTGACTCCGCGCCCGACGGGGGGGCCGGTAAAAACTGGATCCCTCCCGCCAACTCGGTTGCCCGCGCGCTCCTTTCGAGCCTCCACCGTACGCCGGGCATAATAAGGACAAACCTTTAATCTCGGACTCAATTATAATTTCCTCCCGCTCGCTCGGCAAGGCGACACGGCGGAAAGGACCGAGGCTGGGAGGAACAACGGTCCGTTTCTGTGAGCGCTCGCGTGTGGAATTCCGCATCCAGGCGTGGACCACCGCGCTCGCATCGCCCAATCGCAGCCGCTCAACGCGGCAGTACGGTGCTCGCTATTCCTCCTGGCTTTTCCAAAAAGCTCTTCCCTTAACTTAAGGCCCGCTTGACAACGCCGCAGGACAACGCTCGCTCGTAGGAGCCGCTGGACCGCAGTAGATCGTCGTCGGCTGTCGAGGGGGAGTGTCGTTGCCGATTTCCGGCCGTAATCAATGCGCATAATCAGACAGTCGTGGCAGTTCGGTCTCTCCCCCCTCTCTTTCTTCCTAGCTCCCTCGCCCGAGTCTGAAAAAATGTACGCCATTTGACACCCGCTCGCGCGCGCGCGCGCATTAAGAGGATCGCGCCCTCCGGAACATGAGACCGTCGTGCGAACGTCGCGTCCCTCCCGCGTCCTACCCCTCCCCCCCTCCCCCCGGCCCAGCGACCTTCGGCGGCACCCCGGGTAATCCCGAGAATCGGGAGGATCCTTTGTGTCGCGCTTCGAAAGCGAGAAAACGCTTTGTCATCTGCGCTTCCGTCGTGTGTATCGGGGGTGTGCTCGGAAAGGTTTTCGAGACGGCCTGCGGCAGCTCGGTCGCATTATACTCGCCGCACTCGATCGCATGAGACAGTGCCACTCGACCAGGTGTTCTAGGATCCAAATTGTTACAGCATCCAGAAATCTCTCCCGTTCCACCGCCGGCTCCGCCGGCGAACAATGGCCGCCCCTCCACGCGGCTGGGCGCGCGCGCGCGCGCGCGCGTTTTTCAACGGCCGCCGCCTCGCTGTCTCTAAACGAAGGTACTTTGTCGCCGACGGCACAACGGGGAAACGGAGATCGTAATCTAGTTTGTGAGACTATCTTCGAGGAGGCACGGGGGACCGCCTTTGTGCTTAATAAAACAGCACCGAGGGGCCTCGCCACCACCCCCCCACCACCCTCCGAGAGCGCTTCTACACGAAATCTGTCGGAACGGAGATCTGCGTGGGCCTAGTTGCTTTTTTATCACGTAACTATCCGATATTTCCCAAGATGTCTCGTGACCTCGGATCATCCCTTCAACATTTGCTATTATCTGCTTGCTTAGCATCGCCGACGTAATCTGATGAGCCAATCGGCATGGATGGGCTCTGGGATTATACATTTGCGCAAGAGCGGTGTGCGCTCTGCGTGTCATACTCGTTAAAATTGCCAACCACGCCGGGATCGTTGTTCCTCCTCCTCCTCCTCCTCCTCCTCCTCCTCCTCCTCCCCCCCTCCTCCGAACGGGGCACCGCGCGAGTCGATCATGATTCCCACGAGGCTTGATACCAGCAACGCGGATGCTCTCTCTCTCTCTCTCTCTCGTTCTCGTAAGTTTCCTATCGCTTCCTACATGACTGGCGCGCTCGGAAACATCAACAGATCAGGAAGGTCGCACGCTGTAAAGGGGAAAAGAGAGGTGAGCATCGACACCTTCGTGGCTGCTGCGCGTGTCGCCATCTTCCTCCCGGGATTCTCGATCGCTATCGTCGTCGAGCGATAGCACGTAAACCAATCAATCTCTTAACGTGATCATCTCTGATGCTTCTTCGTCTTGCATCGTGATTCCTGCGATCAAGTTTCCTTACGCGACCCTCCTCGCGTCCTCCTCGCAGATTCGCATTCTTCTCTACATTCGAATGATCCGATTTCCCGCGCTCCGGGTATCCCTGGCTTCCCGAAAACCGCCAGATCTCGTTCTAGCTCGCGATCCTAATGGATCGATCCCAATGGGGGCTCGTCATCGCTGATCATCGTTCGCGGTTTGACGAGAGACGACGCGAGGCGTCATTCATCAGCCGATTACGAGACGGTTTAATCCACCATGATTAATATCCCGTCGAAGAGGGACGCGTGAGGGTTAAAGGGTTACTGGCCCTGTCGGGCCGGGTCGATCTCGTTCCAGGCCGCCCCTTGTTCGCCGATCCCGAGTCCTTGAAGCGGCTCTTCCGAAGCGGCAGACGAGGAAACGGCGTAAGTGGACAGAAATGTATAGCGCGACGCGGACTCGCTCGCGTAGCGCGTGAAGAGCGAATCTCTGTCCCCACCAAGTCGCGGCGCAGGAAGAGCTGGCGAGGAGGAGGAGGAGGAGGAGGAGGAGGAGGAGGACAGCGGCGGTGGAGGAGAAGGAGGACCCGGCGTGGAGGAGAAGGAGTCACGTCGCGGGCACTCTCGGCGCGTACCGAGACCCGGAGTTCTGTCTCGCGTACGCGAGAACCAATCCCAGTATTTGCGCTTCCTTCCTACCGCGGATGGCGACCACCTCTTTTCAGGGGCGTAGCCGACGGCTTCCCCTTACACCCCCGGCTTGCCGCCCTGCCCCGTTGCCGTGGATTTTTCGCGCGCGCCGAATTCCGCCCCGAGCGCGATGAGAGAAAGAGGAAATGAGAGGGAGAGAGAGAGAGAGAGAGAGAGAGAGAGAGAGAGAGAGAGAGAGAGAGGCCGTGCACGCTCCATCGGCAACGGCCGATCGAAGGAGCCGGTGACTATATGCTTATCGCCGGCTAGGTGGCCTAGGTTCGTTCAACTCCGCGGCGACCTAATGCGCGCGCGGTGACGACATACTTGCGAGCCCGATCAGCTGACGTCGCTCACATGGATCACGGATTGGCGGGCGATCCGTGAGCGGCGTCAGGTAATTGGGGAATTCCTCGCGATCGCGCCGCCGATCGCCCGCGCTTTGATCTGACAGGGTGCACTCGATCGTTACCTCGTGCAACTTCAGCCGTGCTGAACGCGTTTGGAATAACAGCACTCATCCATTTATGAGATAAATCGGCTAGGAACGAACGTTTCGAGCATCGATGCGGGCAAGCTGACGGAGGAAGAAACCGAAGGGGTCAGGAATCGGCGTCTTTGCGGGATTGCCTCTCGCGGGGGGCAATTCGACCTGGATCTGGCGAAGAGATCCATCCGTCCTTCCGGATGTTGATAAATGCTCAAAAATTCCCGTGGCCTCTCCCGTTTGGCCGGCGCGTCACCGCGTCCACGTGTGTCGATGATCGCGCCTAAGATGCCACAAACAGACGGCAAGACGGACAGACAAAGCTGTAGGAGCCGCAGCCGAGTATTCGAGCTGCCGGGTGACGCCGGTAGATTTACGGGCGGATACTCGCCACGCAGACGAGCGCCTCTCTGCGGATTCCTCGGCTGCCATCGATATTATTAGCGATCGCGATCCCTTTTTTGAACGTGCGTTTTGAAGGCGAGTTCCCCCTCCTCGCTCTCTCTCTCTCTCTCTCTCTCTCTCTCTCTCTCTCTCTCTGCTTCTAGCAGAAGAGGTTCCTCGATCGTCTCGCTTTTTTTCTCCTCTCCATTTTTCTCCTTCTATTTTCCCAGAGCGGCGCGTATAATGTCGTCGCAATAGGCGACGCTTGCTCGGCGGAATCCCTCCCGAAAACCCGAGGAGGCCCCCTCTCCCCCCGCCCCCTCCCTTGTTAGGGGTCCAGCTATGTTTCGAGCGAGTACTCGGCCACTCGGCCTGCGAAGGTAAGGTAGAGGTAAGAGAGTGGAGGGGCTGGGGGGGGGGGAAGGTAGGGAGCCGAACAAGAACTTGCTTTCCTTTATGCTGGAGTCCATTTTAATCTCGCCGCGCCGCACGATGAGAAAACATCAGGGGAACGCACGATCGGGGCCCGAATTGTCAACGCGGGGGCCGCGTTTAATTCGAGCCGAGCAAAGTCGGCTCGCAGCCGAGCCAATCGTCGCGCGTGCGCACGCGCGAACTTTGAACGTCCAGCGGCAGCAACTAGTCCAACTAGCGAAGCGGATTTTACCTGCTACCGTGCCATTCATCATTTAGCGGCCGCAATGCCAGAAACGCATAATTACGGCTAATTATATCTCGGCAGTAGTATGTACCGGAATAATTACAGTCTCGCGGGCCACCGTTCGCCATCAGCACTCGCTCGATTACCGCCTTCGTACGATCCAGGAGCGTAGCAATCGCGGGAGAATCCGCGGACCTCCTCAGGCTCCAGCCGAGCATCTCAATATCAGCGCTTTATGCACCTACGTGCATTCTCTACGCGTCTTTAACGAGCTTTAACGGTCATTTTTCCCTTATCTTTATTCTATCCTTTATTGCCCGGAGGTACTTTGCTGCAATCGTGCATAAATGCGAGCCAAGGTGTACGTGTACACACGCGGAGCTATTTTCTCTCTTTAGTGCTGCTCGATCAGTCGCCGCTCGTGAAATTAGAACTCAACATCCGCGAGAAGGAAAGCAAACCCTGCGAGCGAGGCTGCGTCTCTCTTCTTCCTTTCTCCCATTTAACACTGGCTGGCATCTAATCGGCGATGACATCTCGCATTAAATTCCAACCTACGAAATATCGCGCACCGTGCTTTTAATTGCTCGTAAAGCGAGCGCGAGTCGCACGACGATTCCAATTATTGCCGAGCCACAAAGTGAACAGTCGGAGACCACAGAGCGTCCCATTTTCGAATTCACACGATGGTGCGCGCGAGTCTCGCGTGCCCCGCGGAATCTTATTGGCTATTCAGGCCGTGATACCTTAACTGCTCAGGATTCGATGTCTACGAGCCATAAAGCTGTGTTGCGGGAAGAAAGAGAGACAGAGACAGAGAGAGAGAGAGAGAGAGGAGGCGCGCGCGCGCATCCCGTCGAGTTGCCAAGTTGCCTATCGCGCCTCTTACGATGGGGTATTATCGAGATTACAGGCAAGGGTAGGCCCCCGTCCTCCCCGATGGGAGGAAAAAAGACCGGGGCTAAGGCGAGAGAGTATGAAAATGACTCTCTCCTCCTTCTCCCCCCTTCCCGCGCAGTCGCCATCACACATTTCTCCATCGTTCTCTCCTTCTCTCCTTCTCACGCATGCTTCGATGCGTTTATCGATATCTCGTTATCGCCGGCAACCGATCGTGATCGCCGAAACGGTGCGTATCAATTCGACGGTTCATCAGCGGTTCATCATCCTCGATCCCGCGAATCCCGCCTGATTCCTGCCTATTTTCATTCCTCTCCCGATCTCCGTCCGTCTCCTCCATTGACATCCGCGCTCAGCTGATGATCAGCCCTCGATCAGCACCGCAGAGATTCGCCCCTCGGAGCAGCTGCCCTTCCGCTCCCTTCCCGCGTGCCGAGGAACGACGGCCAGAATTTCGCCGGAAACGGAATCTACCGTTTGCGACGATGCCGTCCCCGGCTCGTTCTCCCTCCCTCCCTCCCTCCCTCCCTCCCTCCCTCCCACCCTGCCTGCCTGCCTCCCCCCGTCCGAAAAAATCGCAAAAAGTCGCGATTATCCGGCACCGCGCGGAGGAAAAGCGCGAGAGAGCCGTGGCCGGCCGTGGAGAATCGTGCTCTTAACGTTTCCGCAAATTGCGCCTCGGACGCTCTAGTTATACGTTAGCCATGCTCGGCCCGCGAGCGCGAGCAAGCGCGAGGATATATTTCCCTCCATCGGTGGAATGCCCCCCTCCCCCTCCCCGCCCCTCCTCCCTCTCTCCGATAATGCTAATAATTTACGGCGCGCTCGCGCCGCCTCGGCTAATGAAACGGGTCGCGGGTCTGCTCGTTAATCCCGAGCGATAAACTGTCGGAATTAATGATATTAGGCGATTAGGCACACCTAGGCCTCTCATACGAGTCGCGCTCGTGTCGAATAACGACGGTGTGAGAATAATATTGTAACGCTCGCTCGGCGGGAAATGCGCCCCGAGGATTTATCGTCGATAAATGACGGGGGGAGAGTCTCATTAGATAAGATTTAACGAAACGTATAGTCTCGCGGGAACGGAGCGGAGAGGCGAGACGAAGTCGCTCGCCGCAGCGATGCAGCTCTGGAGTCGCAACGGTCGCAGGAGGGAAATCGGGGCGGATACCCGGATACCCGGAAATGAGGAGGGAGAAGGATCGGCGCGGGTGCGTTTGCCGATTTTTCGGGATCTTCGCGCACGCTTGCGTGGGACGCATCTCCGCGAGATGCCGAGGTTGCCGATGTGTGTCCGCGAGGCCCGTTCCGCTCCGATCTCGGGGAAGAACGGTAGATTCGTCAAGTTACGTTACAGGCGGCGGTTCTCATGGAACGTCGAGCTCCGAGTTGACCCTCCGAGCTGACGCTCCGTGTGTTGCCGTTTAATGCCCAAAACGGAGACCTAACCAGCAAGTCATCAGCAAAGTGTCGTTGAAATGATTGATCGTTAAATAACGGTTATTAATACCGTACGAATCGTATTTATCTCTGTGGGCCCTGTCGGTCGTTAGCGAGCGAGCAATAATTCTCCGTTCGATAACAGTGTCACGGTCTTGCCGCCGTGAGCTAATCTGTCAACTTGAAGAAGAACTTTGTTTCACTTCGCGAGAGATCGGCTTGTCCTTCGGCTTCCAATTCCAGTCGCGCGACAGTCGCAACTTTACCTCGTACACTTCGGCCTCCCTCTTCCTGCGCGGTTGAGTATCGCTGTCGGCTAAGAAAAGAGCTCGTATTGATCACACTTGTGTGTGAGAAACCTCGACCTCCCTCGGCCACCTCAACCCCCAACGGAGATATGAATTCCTAATATACGGAGCGCCTCCCCGCCTCCGCCCCCTCACTCTCTGTCTCTCTCTCTCTCTCTCTCTCTCTCTCTCTCTCTCTCTCTCTCTTTCTCTCTCTCTCCCTCTCTCTCTCTCTCTCTCTCTCTCTCTCTCTCTCTCTCTCTCTCTCTCTCTCTCTCTCTCTCTCTCTCTCTCTCTCTCTCTCTCTCTTTCTATCTATCTATCTATCTATCTCTCTCTCTCTCCCTCCGCGTGCGCCCTGCCTTTGAATCTCCTATCGACGGCGGGAAGCTCGAAAAACTTTGTTACGTCTGGCGTCTCTGGCCGCGATCCAACGGCAATCACAGCCATCTTTAATTCCTTTCTTCTGTCTAGCGGGATGACTTATGCCCAAAAAAGATACCCTTTTATGGTCCCGGCGTGAAAAGAAGCACGTATCTCGGCCCCCTCGGCCCCGTCTCGCTCTCGCATGCACGTTGTAATAGTTGGCGATTCTCCGCCGTGGTTCGGAATAATCGGATGGACTACTGACGACAGGAATTACGCGCAGGCTGCTCTAGAAGCAGCCACTCTTTCCGCTCGACCGTAAATTACGATCTGTCCTTGGCGGTTTAATGTATAATTAAAGTAGACGAGTAGCCGCGCGCGGCAGCGAGCACGTGCATTTACGACCTGTCGACTTTAGAGACTCTGGATATTTTTGTCGGCTTATCCGAACGCGTTCATTCATAGAATCGCGTTGCGACTCATCGCGATGCATACTTTCGATCAGAGACAGATTTCGGATTTATCTCCGTCATTCATGTCCCTCTTTGTTCGTCTCGTCTCGTCTCGTCTCGTCTCGTCTCGTCTCGTCTCGTCTCGTCGCAGCGTGTAATTTCCCGGCTTGTGTCAGCTTGGCGTCGCAATAATCACGGCGACGCTGATTACCCGAATTATCTGAATAATTGTCGGTGAGGAGCGACCTGCAGGCGACCTGCCGCAGAAACAATAACGCGCCGAGCGGATCGTCATTACCGTCTCCGTCGAGTTATTATAAGCGAGTTAGGGCGAGAGACGGCACGGCATCGGGTCTCTCGTCGCGAGGACGAGGAGAGCCGGAAAAGCGGCAGGGAAATTGTCGCCTTGTATGACGATGAGAAGAAGAGAAAAAGAAAAGAAGAAGAAGAGGAAGAAGAAACATGGGCGATCCTGCGCGGCTTCTCAGCTTTTAAGACCGCTCTCTGACTGATCGCTCGCGTTGAATCGCGTGCATGATTACTTTTGCCCTTGATCTCGTCTGGATAGACAAGAAGATGTACTGTTTACTGTTTCTCTTCGTATACAAATCCGACAGAATGTCGGGGAAGGATAACCTCGCGCGCTGACTGAACGAGAGCGAAACATCGTGATGAAAAGGAGCCGCAATTTCAGGAATTGAAAACTGATCGAGATTGCGCGCCTCTCTCTCTCTCTCTCTCTCTCTCTCTCTCTCTCTTGCCTGCCGGAAACGCTCCTTTTTACGTCCGCGGTTATCGGAATGCCGCGCTTTCCGATTATCCAGGCTCGATCGAAATCCCTAGCGCGGAGGACACCCGACCAGCTGACAATCCCTAGCGAGCAGAGCGGCGTTCGGCGAATCCGTTAAGCGTCTTCCTCGCTATTAGCGTCGCGATGCCCTCCCCGCGCCGATACCATCCCCCTCGCATCGGGCGCAAGGGCGGCCGCTGCAATAGTCGGCTGCATCTATCTGGTGATTTCCCGGTCACGCGGTACCAGGCCTGCCTGTAACTAACCGTATTTACGGTATAGACAGCTGCGGGCAATGGCGAACGACTATGTGCCGACGTCACGTACGGACGCCGCGAGGCCTGACGTTCCTTCCGTGTCACAACTCGGAAATAGCGCCTCCGCGATCGTCGCGCCGTTGGAGAGATCCGCGCGCGGCGGATTGGAGCGACGAACGCGTCGCCAGCTTGCTGAAGAGAGGGCTCCTGCACGATCGATCCCATCGAGCGGTGGCTAAAATTCTCCAGCGCGCCTCGAAGAGATTCGACGACGGACGGACGGGCAGGAGGAATTAATCAATCCGTTCGGATCGAAGCTCGAAGCTCAGCGTCACCTAACCACCTAGCCGCCTGTAATTGATCTTTCTTAATATCGGAACGACGCGAGATGGGCCTCTTTGTCCGGCGGGGCCTCTCGTTAGAACTCCCGCCAAGAGGATCGTTCCGCGACGCGGCAGGAACGGGCTTCGCCCGTCGTGAATGGTGGTGTGGAATGCGGTAAAGCAAATAGGCTCCTCTCGCGGGCGAATAGCTAATTACGCTTCTTGGCATTCCTGTTTCTGGTTAGGCGAGCGGCCGCAGAGCTAGCTGGCAACCCGACGACCAGAGAGGAGAGAGGAGAGAGAGAGAGAGAGAGAGAGAGAGAGAGAGAGAGAGAGAGAGCGGCGCGCCACGCCGCGCGAGGAATTACAAGCTAATCCTCGACTCGTAGGAGGACACGGGCGGCCGCGGTCACCCGGGGAAGACGAGATCCCTCTCGCCGTGCCCTCTCTCTTCGTTCCGTTCCACCCTCGCCCTCCCCATTCTCCTCCGACTGATCCTCCACGGGCGTTCCGCGCGTCTCGGGCACCTCGGCCGCGCCGCGCGTCCCTCTCTCCCCCYCCSCCCCCYCCSCCCCCTCCCCCGCCCCTCGGCCGCTCGGCGTAATGGCGTTGTTTAATGTTTAATCATACCCGCCGTGCGCTCGCAGTATAATCAGAGTATAATTCAGACAACAACATCAACCACCGTCGACCACCGCCGACAAGTCCGCCGGTGATAGTCCGGGAAGAAGGAGGAGGGGAGGAGGGAGCGGGGAGGAGGAGGAGGAGGAGGAGGAGGAGGTGGAGGCTCCGCGAGCTGCGGTCGTCAGCGGATACCGAGAGGCAGGCATCGACGCCACGCTACGTAGCCGGCCCTACGTGTGCCTCTTTACCTCAGCCCCAAGCCGAGATCCTCGTCTCGGACGGCCTCGTCGGAGGCTCCTCTCGTGATGACGGACGATCGACCGCGAATTACGCGTGTACTATGAGCCCGAGAAATTCAATCTCGAGCGGCGCGGCCGAGGTGTATCGGCCGTGGCTGCGCGCGTGTTGTAAATTCCGCAAAGTGTTGCGTGGGCCTTGCGCGCTCTCTTTCTCTCTTCTCTCTCTCTCTCTCTCTTTAAAGGAGGCATGATCGGGAATTAATTACGGGCAGGTCACGCGAGAGGTTCCCTCCCGAGTCGAAGCGGCGCGCGTTCCTGAAATCGCGAGACTGACCGATCGGCCGGCCGGCCGATCGGAAATGCAGAGTACAATCGATCCCGGCGTATCGATCGTATTCTGTCGCGCCGCCTCGACTCGTCCTCGAACCTCCGCGGGGGGAGTCGTTAACCCCCGCGATCGCCTTCGCGTAATCGCAGGCTCTCGCGCGGAGCCGCGATCGCGGTGGCTTCTAGTAATTAGCGATCGATCCTTCTTGCGTGGCATAGCGAGCGGTGCGTATCGAGCCACTAAACGACCGAGGCCTCTTTTTTGACCGCTCCAAGGCCCGCGGGTACTCGCCTCGTGCCGAGTCATGCGTGGAACTCCCGGCATCATTGCCATAACTCGTCGCGCCATGTTACCTCCGTGGAGTTTATGGCACCGTCGTTCTCGCGCACTCGGCTCGTAACAATTCGGTCGCTGCGGCATCCCGGGCGCACGTAATTACTTTCGTATTTTTAGCGCGGCCTAGCGCCGCGATGACGAAACCGAGGATTTACGCGCTCTCTCTCTCTCTCTCTCTCTCTCTCTCTCTCTCTCTCTCTCTCTCTCTCTCTCTCTCTCTGTCTGTCTCTCTGTCTCTCTGTCTCTTTCCCTCGCGCCCGATTCGGGAGAAGATCATTGTTCGATTACCCGTCACTGTCCACCGCTGCTGGACAAGTAGAAAGAGGATGCCCCCATCTCGTTGGAATCTATAAAGTTCTGACCTCTCACCTCTTCACTCGGACGCCACTTTCGGCTTTGCAAACGAAGCGTCGAAGAGACTAACGAAGGTCGAGGATCGAGAGTCTCTCTCACGTCGCGGACGTTGATTGCGCTCCCGATCGCCGATGAATCGTCCGTTCAACCGCGTCCGAAACTTGGCGACGATATGTAGGCCGAAGAGGCGAAGCGCGTCACGAGGAAGCCTGCTCGCAGGATCGGCGTGGCTAGATGGCTGGGAACAACGTGGCGCATTATAGTGAAGCATTAGAGTGGCCGGTAGCCGACCGGTGAGTTTTTTGCCGGATTCCAGTAGCGCCTTCGACAAACACCGGAGGAGGGAAGGGAGAATCCGGTCTCTTTCTCTCTCTCGCGCCTCCTCGCTCCCGGCAGCTTTGCTACTTTTACTTTAAGCCGTGCATCCGCGAGCGGTTATCTCCGCGATTTGTCGCGGCACGGGCCCGCACGAGCACTCTCGGTGCGCGGGGAATCCCACGGATTCGCTGACTCGGTCCGCGGATCTGACTTTGTCGCGCTGGATTATCGATGCGCGGTTTACGGCGAGCCGCCCCGAACGTCCCGATTTTTGGGGGAATCGAGAGTACGAGGGATTCTCCGTTGTTGTCGGGACACAATCGCTGTCGATCGGATTTAACGAGAAACGCCGCTCGAAATGACACTCGACGCTCGACTCCGCGCGAGCGATCCGCTAACTGGAAAGCTCGCCGATAGAAATCGCCTACCCCTCTACAAAGTGCACCGCCACCCCTCAAACATTTCTTTTTTCTCCGTATAATCCTCGCTATCTCCTCTCTCCTCCTTCCCTTCGGCTCTAGCGGTCCCCAGCCATGAGTCACGTAATAGTTTCTCCACATCGGCCCTAATGATTTATGCCTTCGGTCGGGTTTTATGTATTTCTGCGCAATGCGCGAGGCGCTCCGGCTTTTTTTATGTTCTCACCCCGCCGCCGGAGAATAAGAGAAGCGCGGAATGGTTGTGTGCGCGCGTGTGTGAGAACGAGAGAGAGAGAGAGAGAGAGAGAGAGAGAGAGAGAGAGAAAGAGTGACGCTCTCGGGACGAGAGGGGGGAACAAGCAAAGAGAGGAGAACGGCCATAAAGCGTCACCGGGTCGGCTGCAGCTCGCGCTGCCGCCGTTAACTACGCGCTGCCTATATAGATCGATATAATTAATAGCTTAGCCACGGATCGGGTAACATATGGCCCGGGACAGGACACCGAGGAGACAGGCGAAAGGTGAGAGGGAACCGATTTTCGAGGTTCCCTCCTCCGGCCGGCCGCGCGGCCTCAAAGTTAACCGGGAGGAAGGAGGAAGAGAAAGAGAGAGAGAGAGAGAGAGTGAGGCAACGGTTCCACCCGCTGGATCCAAAGGGATTAAAGGCGACTGCACGAAGGTCGCGGGGATGCCCGACGTTGGGAAAAAGGACGATTCGCATCGCGGCATGCTAATTCCTACCTGGTGGCGTTCACAAGGTCTCCGCTCGGGAGAACGCATCTCTCTCTCTCTCTTTCTCTTGGATTCTTTGGTCTATACCGATCGTCTTAATTGCGTTCCGCTTCTCGCTCTCCAAGGAGCATCTCGAAACGCGAATATGGTATTTCGATGCCTCGGAATATTACTTCTCGAGATTACTGCGCTGGGAAAATGGTCTTTTCATTTTCTTTCTAGTTAATTGCGGGAGAAATATCGATTCGAGAATCGATTGGAGGGAAACGATCGGGCTGACGTAACGATAACAAATTGGACGTCTTAATCGCGTATGGAGTGATGGAAATTAATGAAACAGCACGTTGATCATCACAACGTTGCATTCCGGTTATCGAATGATTGAGTCATCGTTTGATCTTTCAGCGTGTGTACTAGATATAACGTATTGAAGCGATGCTCCCCTACAATCGTACGACTCCTTCCATTAATATGAAATTTTTATGGAGAAATGAAAAGCCATTTAGCAAGCATGGCGTCGAGCACGGCGGATAAAGCCGACATGATCCTGATCTACGAGGAAAGTAAGACATAATAATGAAGATAAAGTAATCCTGAGGCTAAAACATGCTCAATACCGGATGCATAATTTTAAACCCGTCGTCCACGCGTGCAGAAAATTTCCTTATCGCATGATATTCGACGATTAATGCGACGTCTATTACGAATCTATTAGGAAAATCTCTTTTGTCCCGTTGTTGAAAAATATGCACGCCCGTATCTCTTGGACGCGATATTAACGGGATTCGCGTCTCAAGTTTCTCTTCTTTTATCTGCGACTTCGACGAAGCCCGCATCGTTAATGATTTCGCGATACCGTTTTCGATCACGAGATCTCTCCGCTCCTCCATCGGCGCCTCCATCAGCTCGCCGTTATTACGCGAGTCGCCTCTCCGCGATGCCGAGTTAACTGCTCGATCGTATAACGTGCAAGGTCTCTCCCTTACGCTATCTCCATCTCCCGAGCGTCTCCAAGTCGAGTCTCCAAGCAACTTTACACCGCCACGGGACGAAAGGTCTCGCGATTATTCCGGATGACTTAATATTCGCTGCCAGCGCACTGGCGGCACACGCAACGCGACCTCCCGTTCGGGACAAAGAGCAGCGTTTCCAACCCCGTGCCGGAGACGCTGCATTTGCATTTCCTCTGCCACGTGCCCCGTGCCCCGTGCGTGCACCCCTCGACGCGCCGAGGAGCGAGACAGGCGAAGAAGCTTCCCGCGCATGCGCTGCACTTTGCATAATTTCACGAATCGCGCGTATGATGATCGTCCCGCTGCCGGTGCCGGTGCGTGTCGCGCGAGCGATCTCGCAGGTCGACGCGTGCGCATGCGCGCGCGCGGAGGTGACACGTGGCCGCCACGAGGACGCGAAGGGTTGAGGTCCGGGAATAAGATCCCTTTCGCATCCTGAAGAGGCTCGAGTGAGGAACGTCGCGTATACGGAAGTGTCGATGTGACACGTGCCTCGCGATGGCGCGCACGTTGCTCGCTCGGCTGTGTACTCAGCATTAGCATGAGATTTCAATAGCGCGGGCCGGCGTATGGATTTTCTTGCCTTTATCCTTCCGGGGCGCTCGCGCACGCGCAGCGTGTACAACCGTGGAATGTATAAGAGATCCGATCGGGCTCTGCGGAATTCAAGGGAATTCAAGCCGCGAGCGGAGATGAAAATCGCCCGCGACTCGGCGATCGCTTTTGCCTCCGCGTCACGTTCCACGCGCCTTCCTTCGCACGCGGTTAAATATTCAACGACGCCTAAAACCGCCAAAGAAACAAAGTACCCTCGCAGGAGACGCGCCGTGGCGTCTAATAAGCGGCAACGACTTCGCGCTGATGTCGGCGGGATTAAACTGGACGCGGTCTTCGGCTCAAAAGCGCCGACAGCGCTTCGTCACCGGGAAATCAATTTTCTCTCTTTCTCTCCGTCTTTTCCTATTAAAGACAGCAATCGGCGGCCGTTTAGGGGATCTATCGAGGCAGCCGCGATCAACTGCATCGTCGATGAACGACCATGAACGCTCGCACAATGCTTCGCGTAGACATCTCTCGTGGAGAGCGTCGACGCTTTTGTGCGTTCGACGCGCCTCGGAAGAGCAACCACAACCGACCAACCCGAGAGCCTTTTCTGCCGCGGCGACGCGTGTAAATTCGTGACCAATCGCGCGACACAATCCGACGATTTCAGCGATCCCCGCGACTACTCGACGGGATTTTCTCGCGAGCGAGCGAGACGCGCGCGAACGACCGAGTGCCGAACGGACTCGATTAGTTCTAGCGCCTTCCCGTCTAATTAACGCGTATCATGATCCTTGCAATTTGCAATTTTTCCTCGGCGGCACGAATGCCATGTATGTCGATCTTGCTGGAATCTCGAGAACCGATAAAGCCGTAGCGGCGATCACGATGCCGTGCTTGCGCACTCGCCGTAGAATCGGAGATGGCATCTGCGATTTAACGTGATCTCGCGATCAAACGTCACTGACCCGAAATATTCGAGTGAGATGATACTCGAAATACTCGAAATACTCGCGATATGCGCACTCGTACTGGCTTCGAAGCAAAACGTATCTCTCGGTAAGCTCTCGAAATCGCATTCCCGTAATCTCCGTTTACGTTCGTTCGTTAATGATAATGATCGCCAATTTCTCACAACAATGGCGACTTACCGAAGCGACTTCCGATGCATCGTCGACGATGACTCCTCATGATGACAAGGAACACAAAGGGACATCCAGGGAATGTGGGAAGTGAGAAAAGTTGAAATAAGAAAAAAAGAACAAAAAAGTAATCTGAGAATTTATTTTATTAGACTAGATAAAACAAAATGTTATATAAGTCGTAAAGTAACATAAAATAATAATAATAATAATAATAATAATAATAATAATAAATCCCTGTTTGCTAATATTACTAGTATCTTTTCAATAATTATATAATATATAATATTAATTAAATATTATTATCATTATTATTGTTATCTTATATCATTAAAAATTAATAATGATAATAATAATTAATCATTAAATTAATATAATAATAATAATAATAATAATAATAATAATAATAATAAACTATATATATATACAAGAAGTAAATAGGAAAAATGCAAAGATCGACATACATAACACTGCCTTTGAAGTTATGAATCTAGGTACGCAATATAAATACGTGTACATCGGCATTTATGGTAATATAAAGAAAAGAAATCGTGAAGCAAAGCCACACCCTCGTCAACCGCGGCGCGAAACGTAAAAACGCAAAACAAAAACTAGATTCCAGAGGGAAAGTTTAAGCGTGTCTCGCTGTCAGGGTGATTCGAATTTCGTGGCAAAACGGATCGCGTGTTTATGTGTCGTCATAGCGATCTTTGTGAGCATCTCGAAACTTCTCATCGCACAATTAATAGTCTGCCTGTCGACATCTCCTGTGTAAAATAAAGTAAAAATGAAAATTGCTTTTACGTAAGAAAATCATATGAAAATATGCCACGTCGGAATCGCCGTTACGCGTCGCGAGGACACACTCGCTCCGCACTTGCGGATGAGGCACGCCGACTTCGGCAACGACGTTCGACCCGGAACGCAATCGGAACGCAATCAGAACCTCACCGGTCGGACGAGAGTGTGATTCTCGCAGAAGATGATAAATAATATCTAATGCGCGTAACAAAATCAGAAATTAATAGTAACGCGCGCGCGCCTTTACGTGTATGCGTTCATGTGTATGTGTGTGTTTTTCTTTTTTTTCTTCTCCTTTCCCCGAGTTCGCGTCGTATTATTGCGTCGTTAAGGCGATAAGGCGGGTGACACGACGATAATGAAACGACACTGGAGCTAACACGAATCCGATCAATATCGTCGCGCGTATTTCGAGCTAAGCGCAATGGAAAGGGCCCACTGGAGAGGCCCCGGGCGGGATGGGAGGGGGAGGGACACGCGGCGAGGATATGCGAAGTATTTGTAGCGTTTGCAGCAAACGTGTCATTGCAGCCGTGGGACCTGGGTGGCGGAGGGCGAGGGGGAGGGGGAGGGGCGATAGGATTTAGTCGAAACGTGTATGGAATGACTTCGCAAACGATGACGGGCAATGACGATGACAAAAACAGCTTGACGCTTCGAATAATAATTAGCTTATAATAGTTCGATAAAGAGCGATTGTTTAGCAATATTTACTAATGTCTTCCTAATCAAATCTATTTCTCATTTGTTTTCCTGTTCCTCTCTCTTCCTCTCACTCTCATTTATTCGGCCATTCACTCGCTCACTCGCTCCTTCTTATCCTATGTCACCATCTTTCTCTTGTTCACTCTTACGTTAAAGTAAATAGGAACTTTTAGTATTGCCTAATTCTAGATATTTTCATCCGGTATACATGTCTAGATGTAACGTGAAGGATCATTTCTACAGAATCTTTTATATAAACATCTTATATAGAAAAATTATTACATAGCGTTACTTGGGCAGGCCCTCATAGGATATCACACGGGCCCAATTTTTTTATATAAAATACATGGATAGAATAGCGAGATATAGAAGACGTGCACAACATATTTACAAACGACATCGAGCAGAGTTCACATCATGGAATTGAGATGGACAACGGTGAGTCGAGGCTCACCGGCACACGAGTTAATCGAGCATCTTTGCGTTAAACCGAATCCAGAGTCGGGAAGCGACTTTACGCTTCTACGCTGACAGCCCCTTCTACCTTCCACCAGAGATCCATATTTTGTTGTCACGTATTATAAAATCTTGGGCGCTTTATTGGACAATAAAGCTACCAATAGGCGCTTGAAATTGTGTCGATCATATCGAAAATATGGATCATGCTTGCGAAAGCGCGACGCTCAGTAGCAATTGAGTCAATGATTATCGAATATCTTGGATTTGCGAGAATCTTGCATGGAGATTCGGCTTGCGACTCAGCTCGATAATGCGAACGTCCGCTGAACGTCCGTGAGTTCGAAATTCTCTAGCGTAAGCCAATATACAAATGAAAATAGAAATATATTTTCATCATAAATTTTGTATCTATAAATTTTACAAATATCTCAAGACTCTTACGGACTAATTGTATGTTACGAGTAATTTGGATTGAGATAAATGGCTCTATACTTTTAGATCGTATCTCTTGACGGCGACAGAGAAGCCGTTAATAACCGAAATGCCGAAATTTAGATTATTA
Source organism: Eciton burchellii (assembly GCA_020341155.1). NCBI lineage: Eukaryota > Metazoa > Arthropoda > Insecta > Hymenoptera > Formicidae > Eciton > Eciton burchellii. Next base: position 2,639,232 of record JAHMML010000018.1, on the reverse strand, counting down.
TTAGAACTTTCTCGTTAACATTAGATCGATATCTTACCACTATGCTACATGTTTATAGAGTTTATATTACTATTATAATACTTTATTTTCTGGAAGATTTTATGTTGAGATTGATATTATACAAAAAGATATTCATTACAATAAATTATATAACATGGTACTTTCCTCGTAAATACTGTAAAGACAGCTAATTTAACGACTATTAATTTTATTAACGAAAGAATTTCGAACTAACGTCGTACTTTGTTTATTCATTCATTCATTATTCGTCTAAGAGGTCAGCCAGAGACTCACCGGCCGTAGTATTGGCGCCGGTGGGATGTTGTTGTTGTTGCTGCTGCTGCTGCTGCTGCTGCTGCTGCTGCTGCTGCTGCTGCTGCTGCGACTGGAACATTGCTGTGGGATGAAGGAACAGGGATCCATACATCATGCTTTCATCCGATTGTTGCTGTTGTTGCTGGCTAGTCGCGGCAACCATGGTATTCCCGATACCCGGAACACCGGCAACACCGCCGCTGTTGCTACCAGGTACGATCGGTGCTCCGGGAGTTGGCGGGACCAGGCTGCCTTCTTCGACAGCAACGCGCACTGATTCAATGTGCCGACGCGAAAATACATGCTCCTGCAACGGGGTCTTGGCCGAATAACGAACTGAGCATAGCTTACACTCGTCCGGTCCCGTTGGGCCACGGTGTGGTTGGACGGCCGAACCTTCGGCCGGCAAACCAGCCGCCAACCTTGCCTTTTTCTCCTTAGCGCGTGCGTTTTGGAACCAGACCTGTAATTCGTCTCGATTAATCTCCCCAAGCTGGAATTGGACACATACGGAAAACGCGTTTCCCCGCTGGTTCCTCATCTCTACGAACGCGTCCGATCGTCCGGATCGTCGGTGATGCTTACCTGGACTACGCGCTTCGGTAAGCCGATCTCACGGCCGAGCATCTCGCATTCGGCCATCGTCGGCGTTTTGTAGTCCGAGAACAGCGATTTCATCACCTTCACCTGAGTAGCTGACATCTGCGTGCGATATCGTTTTCCGCCGGATTGTCCAGTACTGCCGCCGGTCTGTCCGCCGCTCACTGGCGGCCCGGCGGCGTTTCCGGTACTTCCGCCGGCTGGTCCTTGTCTGGAACTTTGGGTACTCGAGGCAGGACTGGCCGGTCCACTCTCGTCATCCAGGAATTCCGTGGTTTCGCTCATGCTGTCGTCGTCGCATATACTGCGCTCGGATAAGTCAGTCAAGGGACCGCAGTCGCTACCACCGCGGAAGTGACCGTGTTGCTCTTCGAGGAGATTGCTCAAACCACCCAAGCTCAGTTTCATCGGTCGGCTAAGATCAACCGGCTTGCTCAGATCCAACGGTGACTCACCGCTGTTACCGCTGCCTATCTGATGATTCGCCGTCTCTTGCTTGCCGTTGCTGGCGTGGGCCTGCAACTCGCTGAAGTATCGCTTCATCTCCTCGTAATATTTCAAAGATTTTAGAGATGCCTCCATGTCGCTGTTGTTAATTGGCGGGAAAAGTGGCGGCATCATGTGCGGCGTACTGGAATTTGACGGTGCAGACTCCATCGAAAGTTCCTCGTCCGGGATATTGTCAATGTTCACTTCGCCGCGTGCTACTTGGTCAGCGTGCTTGGTGCTCAGGTGAGATTCCAAAGCAGATTTCACTTTAAAGAGTGCAGGGCAGAACGGACATCGCTTATTGATCACTTGGCTATGAGCTCGAAATTGACCTTTACGTTCACGAGCACGCGTATTTTGAAACCACACTTGGACCACGCGCTTTTTCAAGCCAACCTCGCGTGCAATTGTCTCTAACATTTTCCTCGACGGATTGGACTCGGTTTGATACTTCTGATAAAGATAGTCCAACTGCTCCGGAAGTATCGTAGTACGTAGACGTTTGTCCTTCGGCTGTTCGTTCTGGTGCTCCGAATTGGAACGATTGTCGCTTCCCGTGCTTTCCTCCAACTCCTCGTACTTTCTCTTTTGCATCATGGCAATGAGCGGATGCGGGGTGTCGGGTGCGACCCCGGAAGTGGCATTGAGCGCTTGTTGTTGCAGAATACCAAAGGCTGAATCAGGCGGATACGCTGGGAATAGGGATGGATTCATCATGTGTACTATCTGATGCTCACGCCAAAGCTCGAATCGTCCGAACATCAGATTGCACTTGTCACACTGAAAGCTACCTTCCTTCGACTCCGTCTGCGACTGCGACTGCTGCTGCTGCTGCTGCTGCTGCTGCTGTTGCGACTGTTGCTGCGATTGCTGCTGATGCGTCTGAGATAGCGTCTGCTGATGAGGCGGCGTAGCGGTGTTCAACGGTTGCTGCAGCTGTTCGGCGAGTCCGGAATTGGCCGATGGAGCATTGCTCACTGTGTTATTCGTGGTCGTCGTGGAGCTGCTGTTGCTATCCTCGGAACTCAGGACCGCGGCGACCTGAGCAGCCGCTGCTTGCGCCTGGGCGCTCCTCTTGGCGTCCTCCTCCTTGAAGCAATGGGTCTTCTGATGGCGTATAAGCTCGTAATATCGCTGAAACACCAGCAGGCACTTCTTGCATTGATAATTCAATCCCGGCGTTCTCTGAAATCTCCCGGATCCATCGTCGTTCTCGCGCCCACCCGCCGTCACGGGCTCGGCAGCGGGCTGATTCTCATAGACCTTGCGTGCTTTTTGCCTCGCGTTCTGAAACCATACCACGATCACCCGCGGACTCAGACCGAGCAATTTGCTGAGGTATTCTAAATCGTCGTCCTTTGGATACGCATTGTTCTCGAAGAATTCTTGAAGAACTTTGATCTGATAATCGGTAAATCGTGTTCTATTGGCACGCTTACCAGAACTACCACCTGACGCGTTGCTACCGTTGCTGTTACCGCCGAAGGAATAATCTGTTGGGCCGCGACCCGGACTTAAGGATCTCTGTGGAGTAAGTGCCATGGCGGCGATGGCACTCGATACCACGCTACCCGTTCCCGAAGTAGGACTGGCAAAGTTTTGGGGTGTCAATTTTGGTGGCAACATTGGAGTACTCGGCGCGTTCGCAGTCGACGCTGGATGAGACGCAACCTCGTGTTGAATGGCTGAAAGCATCGAGCTTATGCTGAGCGGCGTATGCGGCCGTGATTGTTGGCCACCGGAGCTACCGGCAGGCGAGTGATGTTGCTGCTCCTCTTGATGCTGCTGGCCCTGCTGTTGCTGTTGCGACTGCGACTGCGACTGCTCGAGCGCCTCTTGCTTGATCTCGGCAAGTTGTGAAATATTCTGCACGGATGGCGGAGGCGTCGCTTGCTTATTAGGACTTTTATCGTCCGAGGAACTACCACCGGATACACTAGAGTTTAATGGCGTCACCTTTGCCTCGCCGGTTTTCTCATATTCCTCGAGATTCAGAGTAGTACTTGGTGGATTATTGAAATTGTACGGGCTGTCCTTGTTACGTTGTCGCTCCTTAAATAATGTATTGCGGAACCAATGTTTTATTACTTTGGGCGGCAAACCGCTTTGAGTAGCCATATCCAGAATCTGTTCCTCGCCGGGGGAATTATTAATGTCAAAATGCCCCCGTAATATCTTCAATTGTTCGTCAGTGATACGCGTACGCGCCCGTTTCTGTGATGCAGCTGCGTTTGCCTAAAAGATCGAAACGATCCTTTGGTATTTTCTTTTTATTAAATATACGTGTGGTGTTCTCTTTAATGCATACGCGATTCGATACACCACCTATTGGACCCGATATATCTATATATCCTTATAAGATTATAAGTAAGTAACTAGATAAACAAACAATTGGCAAATAGGCCCGTACTTTAAGATTGGCATTCTCGCAATACGATGAAAAGATGATGAAATTTAATTGAATGATGATGAAATAAGAAGAAAAAATTATGCTTCCCACTCAAGGATGTTTCAAGTTTTATATATACGTAACTGTTCCCTGTTCCTATATGCATAATTATTCATTATCTAGATTACTCAAAAAGATATGAATGTGCTATTTTACGGCATATTCTCTCGTTTCGCAGATAAATTTGCATGTTCGAGGATACCGCAAAATAAACTTGGCTATAAGCTTAGCTTTCACAATGACCGTTTGCATCTCCCGCTAGTTGTTATCGATACTTTTACATTCTCTCATAAATCTTTCGATATTATCATCATCATTATTTTATATCAAATGAACATGAAGGAACACGCATGCATCATCAGTGCGCACTTACCGCTGCTGCTGCCTGTTGTTGCTGAAGGGCGAGATGCTGCTTGGCCAGAAGATCCGCCTGGCTAATCGGTGGGTAACCGGCAGTGGCACCATCATAAGGTGGTGGCGGCAGCATCATTGGCACTAGGGGTGGTTGTAGATTCATGGCCGCTAAAGCGGGCACGTTTAATCCCAACGGTAATCCCATCATTCCCATCATCAGTCCTGGATATTGTTGCAAATGTTGTTGCAACTGCGTAGCTGCCATCGCGTTTAAGGCAGCTTGCATCTCGGACACTTGCTGCGCCAGCGTAAGCTGAGCATGCTGCTGCTGTTGCTGCTGCTGTTGTTGTTGCTGTTGTTGTTGCTGCTGCTGTTGTTGATGATGCTGCTGATGTTGTTGTTGTTGTTGTTGTTGTTGTTGTTGCTGCTGCTGTTGATGCTGGTGTTGCTGCTGATGTTGCTGTTGCTGTTGATGCTGCTGCGACTGCTGCATATGATGTTGCGGATTCGTAGGCAGCACGATCGTGGAATCCGTGCTCGAGACGGGAGTGTTACTCAACGCAGGAGTCGTTGCTGGAGTAGTGGACGTAGCTTCCGGCGTGCGACTGATGCGTTCTTTGTTCTCGGTGTTGTCGTCCTTTTCCTTTTCTCGTGATTCCTTATCAGAGCTGAGATCCTGAGGCTGCCCTGCGGCGGGCGTGGAGCTTCTCGGTGCTGTGGTGGTCGACGAGGAGGTCGCGACGGTCACTACGACGCTCTTCTTCTCGTACTCGCATTTGAATTGCTGCGCGTATTTCTCGAGAAATTCGCGCGGCACAAGATCGCGATGCACCTCTTCGCAGTGTGCCTTCAATACCCAGACACTACTGAACTCCTTGTTGCAGTGTTGGCAAGTGCTGCGCGTGAGCTCCGGTATCACATAATCGTCCATATGAGCCTCCTCGGCTTCTTCTTCTTTTTCCTGCGCGGATTGTGCGGCGAGAACTTGTTTCTGCTGTTCTTGTTTCTGTTGCTCTTGCTGCGCTTGAAGAGCAGCGGCCGCTTCCTCTTCCTTGCGCTGTCGCCTCTGGTGATTTTCGTTGAACTGCATAACGAGATCGAAACCAAAACTCTCCAGCAGATGCTTGTACATCTGCGAAGTCTTATGTCGTGGTTGAGACAGAATGTCCTGTGTGGTCTGCGACGAGTGCTGCGCTTGTTGTAGATGTTGCTGCGGCCCCGGCGTCGTGGACGTAGGAGGTGGCGTCTTGGCCGGGGTGGACGGGACCAGTTGCTGCGAGGCGGCCAGTTGTTGAAACAACGCCAACGGATTACTGAAAATGCAGTACAATTGCTGATGCGTCGCCAACTGCTCCTGATTAACGAACAGCGCGCTGCACCGCGAGCAGGAGAGCATCCCTCCCGCGTTACCTATGTTCGCGTTCACGGGCGGACTGTTTGGACTTGTCGGGGGTGGCTGTTCAATCAGCGGCCGTGCGAGATCCAGTTGGCCGCTGGCCGCGAGATCATGTATCTTGCTGGCGCGCGTTTGATGAAGAACACTCCTCATATGAATGTCTAGACTGCTGGCCAGAGAGTACGCCACCTTGCAAATGTTGCACTTGTGCGGTTTCTTGTCTTGATCTTGCTGGGAGTCGGGGGACTCGGTCGGACTGGCTGGCGGAACTACCGAAATCAACGTGTTGTTGTTGCCCGGTTCTTGCAGACTACGCTTCAGCTTGTGCAGATGGCTCACGCTGTTATAATGCACCAAGAGTATGTTCTTCTGCGTGAAGCTCTCCTTGCAGATATCGCATTTGTACGGTCGATTAGGGTCCAGATATTTCTCCATAGGGTACGACATTTTTTCACCCTTACGATGCAACAAGGTTTTGTTGTGGCTGGTAAGGTAGCTCTGACGCGTGAAGGCTACTTTGCATCGATGACACTTGAATTTCCGATTTGGATCGTGATAGCTATCCTCGGCTATCGTTTGACTGTTTAGATAATCCTCCAGCAGACGTTGTTCCCTCTGCATCGGGGACGAGTCACTGGCGTCGCTCTCCTCCTCGTCGCCCCTGCCAGTCTCGTCTTCGGCATTCTGTTCGCCCATCAGGCCGCTTTGTTTCTTCAATGTTTCTTCTGTGAACGCTTGAATCAACGGGGCATTCAGGAAATTCTGCTTAGCCTGAATCAAATCCTCTTCATGGACATCGTGGGCGGACTCCAGATGTCTCTGCAGCGTCTGAAGCGAGCGAAAAGATCGCGTGCAGATGCTGCATTTGGTCGCGTCTCTGATGGCGTGATACTGGGAGTGCTGCTGAAGTTTGTCCAGCGTCTTGAAAGCGAGACTACATTGCCCGCATCGATACTTGTAAACGTGTTTCTCGCTGACTGCCAAAGTGGGCGTGGTGGCCGGATGGACCTCTCTGTGATGCTGCTGGAGGTCCTCGATGGTGCGACAAAGCCGACCGCATACCGTGCACCTAGCGCCCCCCTCTTCGGTATCGTCGTTACTCCGTTCGCTCATCTCTTCCTCCTGATGATGTTTGATCATCGTGGTGGGTGACGCCGAAGTCGCTGTAGCGGTCACGGCCGGTGTCGAGATATTCCTCGGGTTATTGTTCAGCCAGTGACTCTGATCCACTAGGAGTAACAACCTCTGCAGACCGTCAGTGTTAACCGAGTGAATCTGCATCACGTGCTTCTCCAACGCGGGACGTTCCTTGAAACCATCCTGACACAACGGGCACAACAAGTCCGGTGTCGGCTCTTCCTTCACCGTTTCGGTTTTCTCCTCTGAATCCTGAACGTGAGCCACTTGCAAGTGCTGTCGTAACTCCTCCCGCGATGTCGGCTGATACGTACAGTACAGGCAAGTTATTTCCTCTTGGTCATTTTCCGGTTCTGCTTCCGGGTCCGCGTCGTTGTCCGGTTCTTGTTTGACTTCGCTGCCGCAGTCGCTACCCTCCTCTCGTCGTTCTGAAAACAGACGGCACAACGGAATTCGTAAAATCAAAGCTACCGTCGTGTACCGATGTCGCCGATGTCGAAAAGACAGACAAGCTTGACGAATTTTTTTTTTTTTTTTTTTCCACCACTTTTCCAGCATTCAGGAGGAGTGTATCAACAATTGTAAGAAACACCGTTTTGTATGAAAAAATTAATCAAAAGCGTCATACGAATTATTAGAATATAGGAATTAAGATAAATCGGATATTCTTAAGAAAAATCACTGAGATGGCTGAATACGAATACGCATCCCGAATATGACTGAACACCGTTAATATTCATTAATATTCATGAAATTCAATTTCTCACGATGCGATACATGTTATTTCTCACTTTGAGTTTAAACAAAATTAAAATCACTTGTCGCATTACATTAATTACACCGTTAATATAACTGAAGGGAGTTGTTGTTTGTCTGTCTTTTTAACTGACATTGGCACTTTTGTTTTGGCGTTTTTGATTTTGATAATGAAAAGCGTCGCAATGCGGGATGCCTAATAAGATGACGCCACGTATTAAAAACTTGAGAAAAGATAATTTACGATCCACGACGTTATTACGTAATAACGTTTATGAATATCCCTGCACGACTTGGGATTACCGTTACGCAGTTTACTACGGGTAATTATTATATATATATATATATATATATATATATATATATATATTTATTCGCGGTAAATCTCAGCAGCATTGAACGACAATTAAAAACACATGCGACATGTAATCTCACTCGTACGTGTTAACAACGGGCGCTCGAGAGAGCTGCTGATATCTCCCGATGATGTCTTTCCGCGGAAAATCTCAAGATTTTATGGCATCCCGGATAATCATCGCGAAGATCATTTATGTTAGCCGATCCTGTCGCGATTGCCACAGTAAGCCGGCTTTTCCGAGCGATGCGAGCGACGCGATGTTAAATTATTACATCAAGCTTCGACGTTAAACACTCGGGAAGACGGTCATCCATCGCGCGGCGATTCGTTCCTCGAGACATTAAACTCGAAAACGCCGCGGGAGAAAGTAAATTATAGATACTACCGGTAAACTATAGAGCAGTGCCGACGACGTAAAGCTCGCGTTCAGTGTCGCGTGTCGCCGATGCGGGCATTTTCACGCGGCGCTATTAAATTGAGCACAGGCCATGTGCTCAGGCTAGCTCGCTCGCGTTTCAGCCGCGCCGATGATCGATCCGCGAAGGAAATACCGAGCGGGCGCGATTGTCCCGCTTCCTTCCGATCCTTCCCTCGGCCCGCGGACGGAAGAATTTTTACGCAAGCGAGCGCGCATTGTCGCGCGCACACGCGTGCGGAGAGAAAGTGCCGCGTGGCATCTTCGGCAAAAGAAAACGGGAAAAGAAAAAGAGACGCCGGTCCGCGTCACAGATGTTCTCTAGCGCCGGTGGCCTCGCAACAATAACGCGCCAAATTACAGATTAGCGACACCGAATTATCGATGGCGGTCTTTTACGAAGAAAAGGAAAAAGAAGAAGAGAGAGAGAGAGAGAGCGCGGAGGAGGGGGGGGAGGGGGGGGACAAACGGAGGCAAACGAAAAAGGAAGGCACCGCATGTACGCATCACGTGCGGCGTCGTATTGTCCGAAAGCACACTCGCAGCACGGTGCGGCGTCAGTTGCGAGGTCGCGCGCCGCGCACGCGGAGCCAACGCGCGCTTGTTGGCTTCAGCACGCTTCTGCCTCTCCTCCACGTATATTTATGTAAGTTATACGCCGATATATACGTAATAACACGCGGCATTGTGATCATCGGCGCGTCGCCGCTGGTAGCGCGGGCACACGCCACGGCCATATGCCGGACGAAATTACCGCCATTGCCGGCTAATTGCGAGATAATAAGCCAAGCGAGAGCTAAGGAATTCATTAAGGGTAAGTCGCGAAAGTCGGTAGTCTCTGCTCGAACGAACGTAGGACGGAACGTAAGGCCGACACGAAGATGGGAGAGGAAACGAACGAAGAGAGGGAGTGACACGCTGAGGGGGTGAATGCGGGAGGGTTGGCGTTGTTTCGAATGATAAAGATGATGCACGCGCGTACTCGTGATCCGCGAATGTTTCTTTTCCTTTTCAGCAAGCAAAAGCGAAACGGATTTCATCGAACGGATGAATCCAGTTCATCCAGTTAGATCGTAGATCGAGGAAAGATAAAAGAAGAAAAAGAAACGTCAAAGGTCCTTGTTGGTGCTCACCGTTGTTGGTGCTCGTAGCGTTGGGCGTCGTCGGCGTGGTCGGACTGGATTGTCGCGTGGCCGGCACATCGGGATCGCTTATCACTTGGAACACGTCGCCGATGTCGGTGTGCGGCATCTCGCTGCCTTGCAGGTTGGTCCTCCGGTGGAGCTGGTGTAGCTGTTCCATTTGGAAGTGTCGTAGAGTCTTGACGTGCTGCAGGAGCAGCAATCGATGCCTGACACTGAATCCACATAGGGCGCAGTGATACAATTTTGCGGAGGCCTGGACGTTGCTGCTCGCCTCGACGAGATGACGGAGCAGAAGCGCCGCGGCCTCGTGTCTGGGCGAGGCGGCGTGCAGGGCTAATTTGTGAGCACTGTTGGTGTAATAGTCGCACGCGTGGCAACGCAATTGCGCGGCACTCGTGGGCGATGCCAAGTACTTGAGCTTCCACTCGTTACGCGGCCCGCCCTCCTTCACGTGATTCACATGCTGTAGACGCTGAAGATGCTTGTCAGTCTTGCAGTGCAGCTGGAAGTTGGCCTTCAGATTGGTCTTGTACGAACAGAGTTTGCAGATGAAATGCGCATTTAGCACGGTAAGTATCTCGCCTTCGCGGGTCCTCGTTCGATCGACGGCCAGATGGTGGCCCAGGGCCTCCAGCGAGTCTGTCCCGAAGTTATTGCAGACGCAACATTGAAAGAGAAAGGTCGGATCCGGGTCCGCGGGTTCCGGTGGCGGTTCCATGCTGTCCGGCGAAAGTCCAACGTCACCGAGGTTCATGGCGCTCATGTTGGCTATACCGCCCATGAGCTCTGGCGGAAGCTGGGGCAGTTGGCCGCTGGTAATCGCCGATATCACCACTGCCTGAGTGAAAGCCATATCGGCCAATTGTGCCTCCGTGTGTTGCGGTTTGTCCAGGCTGCTCAAGTGGAGCAGTTGCTCCAGCTGTTGCTGGTGTTGCTGGGCTGCCTGCTGGTGATGATGCTGGACCTGCTGATGATGGGAGAGCGCGGACAACTGCATGTGCTTGACGTTTTGCTGCAGCACGAGCATGTTGTGCGTGTGTTTCTCGCTGGTCATGTGTATCCTGAGATTGCGCGCGACGTTGGTCTCATAATTGCACACGTCGCAGCGAAACGTGGGCTTCGGCTTGCTCTGATTGCCACCCTGGGCGGTCAGATGCGGGCTGTGATTCTGTTGGTGGTGGGGGCTCCGCGTCGGCATTGGCGCGTCCTGAGACGAGGAGGGGTTGCTGGTGCCGGAGCCACCCCCGCCGCCCTGTTGCAGCTCCTGCATGTTGTTCAGATGCTTGTCGCTCTGCATGTGTATACTGAGATTGCCCTTGGTCGTGGTCGAGTAGTTGCACACCTCGCATCTGTACGGTTTATAGCCGCAGGTGTAAGTCTCCCCGCGGGCTAACCTAGGATGCGGCTGACCCGCGATACAGTAGATGCACGACGTCTCGCTCTCCGGATGTTTCTCCTTCATGTGTATCTCCAGGGTCTCCTGGTATTTGTAATGCCAGTTGCATTTGGGACACTTTAATGTTTTACACGAGTTCCGACTGTGGATGCCAGCAAGCGGGCCGCCGGGGCCAGCTAGTCTACTGCTGGCTAATATGAGCTCGCATTTCGGACATTCCACTCCGCTCGGTCTGCCTTGCATGTGTTCCGGACACACGCCTATCGTGGTGCCGGTGAGGAAGTTGGGTGGTTGCTGCGTGAGCGCAGCGTACGAAGACGGAGAACCTTTCGTGGACGACGTCGGCGGTGGCGGAGAACTGTAATGCATGGCGTCCGCTGGCGTCTTGACCCAGGATCCAGCGCTCACTTGCGCGCTGGTCCACGTATGCTGCTGCTGCTGTTGCTGCTGCTGCTGCTGCTGCTGCTGCTGCTGCTGCTGCTGCTGCTGCTGCTGTTGATGATTATACGAGAGAGGATGATTCGAATGCGACGTGGGCGTAGTGGGTGTGCTCGGTAGTTGTCGATGCTGCTGCTGCTGCTGCTGCTGGGATTGTTGCTGCTGCTGTTGCTGTTGGGGACTGCTGGGTACACCGGGCGTGCTTGCCGGCGTGCTGCTCGTTGTCGTCGGCGTCGTCTCGTGCTCGTTGGACTCGCCGCCGCCTCGTTGCTGCTGTTGCTGAACCGGCAAGCACTGCGCCGATGCCGCCTGGCTGCAGCTCGAACTCGTGACAGGCTCGAGGAAACTAACGAGTGGTTGCTTTCCCCTACCCACCGCCTGAATGATAGCCGACGCGGTCGAATGAGAGAGTATCTGTCGTTCGTCTTCCATTAAGGTAAGCTGATGTTCACCCTGGGCGTGCGCGACGAAACTCTTGGCGTAGCCGAAGCTCAGCTTGCATATGAAACACATTAGGATAGGCTTGACAGGCACCGATGCCGCGGGCGGCGGTGGCACCGTTGACGCCGGAGGTGGCTGTTTACTGCCCTCCGCGCTCCTGTAACTGATCACCCGATAACTGTGCGTCACGGGAAGATCGGGATTGTGCTGTTGGACCGAGCCCAACGAGCGCTGTTGTTGCTGTTGCTGATAGGCCTGATGCGCGTACAACCGCGACACATAGTACGCGCTCGCAATTTGAGGGAACACTAAGGAGTGAGGAACCGATACACCGCGCCCGTCCACGATACAACCGTCCGGCAAAGACTCGTCCTCGCTGAGCTCGCTCTCGCCCTCGATAATATAGGCCGAGCCGTCCGGATTGTAAACGATTTTACCATCGAACTTTTCCACGTCACCGCCCGTCGGACTCGGGCTCGGACTGGGACCCTGCTGTTGCTGCTGTTGCTGGCCCTGCGACTGCATCGTCATAGTAGTCGTTGTGGTGGTAGTGGTGGTGTCCGCGATTGGTGTAGGTGTCGGTATCGCGTCGCGGGTACACGGTTCCGTGCCCGAAGGTGGACTGGCCGTGCGGGGGTGATGGGGCTGATGTAGGGCAGCCCCAGCCGCCGGGGGGGACCCACCCCCCCGGCCCCCCTCCTCCTCCGGGCTCATCTCTTGCTTCTGCTGCGCGTACGTGGAATTTTGGAAGGGCCCGCCGTGTTGCTGCTGTCGCTGTTGCTGCTGCTGCTGCTGATGATGCGCCGCCACCAGCTGCTGAAAGAGCTGATGCTCGATCGCGCTCGCGTGCTGCTGCAGATGCGACGGAGGAATGTTGTGGTGCTGAAGGTGGTACTGGGAGGGATGAGGCTCACTGGAGGGCATCACCCCAAACGTGAGGCGGGCGTCAGCCTCACATCACCTACGGCGCCTGCGTCTGCGTTCACTGGACTTCCTCTTCTTCTTCTGCCGCGCGGACTCGCCCGTTTCCTCGCCAACTGCCTCTCCTCCGTCTTCTTGTCCTCCGCGTAACCGAGAAACGGTTCACTAGCTACCCCGACGCAAGCCCAGGTCGTGCCTGTAACAGCGAGCGAACGAGCGATCGATTATCATTAACATTATCGATTATCGCGCCTTAATAATAATAATAATAATAATAATAATAATAATAATAATAATAATAATAATAATAATAATTACGGAAAAACGGAAAAACTTTCCATGCACGCGCACGCGTGCGCGTGTGCGCGCGCGCGCGCGCTCGCGGGAAGAAGCCGAAGAATGAACCTCCCTCGAATTGACTCGAATCGCGAATGGACACTCCGCGAATTGCGAGAGGAGGACCTCTCCTCCCCGATGCCGGAGATGGGGCTACTCAGCTCGCTCGTGAGAGAATGAGAGAATTCACGGGACGGGATATTTAGAAATCGTCTAGTCGGTCTTAATCCGGTCAAACAGGACCGGCGTTTCCTGGGGAAGGACGCCCGGGGAAGATAGCAGAAAAAATACGCAGAATTGCGGCAAGCTGCGTGTGCGGAGGATCGTGCGGAGAGAAGACGGCGGGTGGGTACACAAAGCCGGAGAGAGCGGCTTCACGGTAACACAACGGCTCGTTGTGTTCGGATTACCTGGGCGAACCCAGCTGTGTTTGCGATCGATCGGCCATGCTTATCTATCGATGGAATATCAATGTTCTCCTCGTCCGGGCGAATGTGGGAGCGAGAGAGGCGGCGAGCGGAGCGCGACGCGCTCAACGGCGAATCGTCGCCGCCCGTGAATGCACGCCTATGAGCACTCGGAGATTCCTCGTTGAATCTCCTGCACTCCTCCTTCCCTCCTTTATCAGCGCGGAGCTTTCGTCACGTAGTACATTATGAAATGGGGCATTGTTCGGTCCCGTGAGCGATTCGCGTTACTCGCTTCGACGGAGTCGAACGTTCCCATATCGTAATCAGTCCGCTTTTAACTTGGCTCGTTATCAAATATATATACTTTCGACGCGACTTCCGTGCAAAATCAGTTTCCCAGACATTAGATTAGACAGACGGCGCTCACGGCGCCCGAAGTACTGAATGGACTCGGATATCATCATCGGCTTTGTCAAAAATCGTAAATATTTGTCTGCGCGCTGTTCTTATCTATTGCCCGCACACGGAGGCGAGGAAACCGCAGAAAGTTAAAGATAAGGAACATTAGTCCAGCGCAAAGACGCCGATGCGACTTGTCAACAAGATCGCTCGCTTCCCAGGCGCACAGATCGAGTTACAAACCGCGAGGGGCAAGATGAGACAGAAAGAGAAAGAGAGAAAGAGAGAGAGAGAGAGAGAGAGAGAGAGAGAGAGAACTAACGAGCGAAAGAGATCAAGCGTTTTGCGCGCGCGCGCGCGCGTCCTTCCCTAAAACGAGCCGTATGCCGGCCGTCTTGATTATACACGGGGAATGTACACGATTCTCGGGAGCATAATCCACTGGTTTCCACTGGAAACGTGCGCGATGATGCGAATTCCCGCTGCCGGCAGCGGGCAAGATAGAACGAGACGGACGGACGGGCGCGGACGGTGGGAGGAAGGGACGGGGCAGAGGCAGGACTAATAATCTAATCCCAATTACGCGCGGAATCGCGGTCTCGAATCAACGTCGTGAGTAGGAGGCTGGCCGCAAGCATTCGTGGAATCTAACGGATTAAAAGACGAGCCGAGTGGGTGTACGCGAGCAGGGGAAGGAAGAGCGGCGGGGGRGGGGGRGGGGGKGGRTTTATGCGCGCCGCCGTAACTCGCGTGCGTGCGGGACGGGGGTGTGGAACGGCGCGATGATCCGCGGCCGGTACATGCATCCCATGCTGGATATCCCATCCCGCGGAAGACACAGGCCCCCGCCGGAGCGATCCACACCCCCACCCACCCCTACCCCTCTCCGCCGCCGCCGCCGCCACCGCTCTCCTGCCCCGTGATCGCCCTCCTCTCGCCCGTTGTGGCCGCCGGCAGCGGTCATATCGCCGGACATTATGGTATACGCCGTACACGCGGCATTACGTAGCTCCCTCCCTCGCCCTGTGCGCCTCCCCCCCCCCCGTTCCCCGCGCCGGGCCCGTTCGTGGCATCGCCACAGTTATAATTCCGCGGTGCAAACTCCATAATCTAGTCACCGTACCCCCCGGCATCTCTCTCTCTCTCTCTCTCTCTCCCCCTTGCTCCCTTTCTCTGTCCGGAGCGATACCGCTTTTATAATGCGTGAGGTACGGCCGGCCACGATCGTTCCCTCGGATTATCGTCGATCGATACCGCCAATCCTAGGCGAATCCTCCTCGGCCGGTGTCCAATCACGCGCCGCGCGCCGAGAGACGTTCCGCGATCCGGCGGAACGGCTGCTCCCGCGTTCACAATTAAGGCGAAATCACACCCGGCCGTGGAATATAATCGCGGATATACCGGCGATATATAGCACCGGTGCTAAACGCGAGGGCAGAAAGAGGGCACGAAACGCAGCTTTAAGATAGGCCAGTAAATAATGTAAGAGCCTCGCGTAATCCTTCACATTGGCGTACGCGATAATACTCCCTCCCGATTAATACCGTAATTAGGAATAAGCTACGGCAGTGGCAGTGATATCGTCCCGATTATGGGATCTCGGCAGGCTATAATCCGATCCCGATCCTGTTCGCGATGCTAATGTCGGCGAGAAATCGGTGATGGGGATATTATTAATCTGTAGAGACTCTTAACGAGCAATTTCGGAGAGCAGCGCGAGTCTGCTCAACCCCCCCTTGAGGAGATCCTCTTGCGAATTGAAGACACCCGGAGACGCTCCGGTATTTATTCGAAGCGCGTAATCGCAAACGGACAAACGGACAAACGGACATAACGTCGATACGTTATCGCGTCGTGCTCGCGGCGCGCAAAAGAGCAGAACGAGGGTGGCGCGTCCTGACGTCCTGACGTGCGATGAAAAACATCTGCCAATCTGACAACACATCACCTGCCTCGGGCTTGCTCGCTTATTTCCCCCCCAATTTATCACGCGTTCCGCTGAAACGCTAGGAACGACTAGAAAGGACGAGCGCGGCGGCGTCGAAGGGCTTTGTTTTCGCAGGGTCTGGCCCTAATTAAGCGATAACATCTTAATTGTCTCCCGGCCGTTCTAACGCGGCGACTCATGGCCGCGATCGCGCCGACACCGGGGCGCCAAGTTTTCGACCGCTTCCTCTCGTCGCATCGTCGCATGATTCCGTCAGTTGTTCGGCAAGCCGGAAATCTCGACGGAGAGAACCGAAAGCAGCGGAGGGAACAATTACTTCGAGTGCCCCCATTTACGTGCCTGCGTTACTCGCAATCGCAATAACGAGCCTACTTTCACAATCTTGCAACGCGACGCGTGTCATCAATCATCGAGGAAAAAGAAACAGGCAGGAGCCGGTTAACGCTATTAAAAGTCTCGCTTCCGGCCGTTTCCGGAGCTCCGTGCCCATTAACGAGCGAGTAGGCTAACCTTTATCGCGTCACGCTTACGCGAGAGTCAACTTGTCAGCTTCGGAGAGCGGATCGTGATTTGATAGCTCAGACAATTGCTCAACAATTTCGTGAATTCTGTGCTCCGCGAGGTGCGCGGAGACCGGCTGCCGGTAGACGTTCCACAATGGCAAGCGGAAGTAACGGCGAGCTAAGAACCCGGCCATCGACGGATCTACGAGTGTAACAGCGCGGACGATACCACAAAGTCGGACATAATTATAAGTTTGGAGAAAGTCGAGGACGATCACAGGTGGCTGATGAGTGTTCAATAGTGGAAAAGGGAAGCGCATGACATAACGCGGCGGCCAAGAAAGACGACGGAGGAGCGCGCGCGCACGCACAGCGGTGGGGGGAGCGTACGCAGCGGGAGGATTCGGCCGCGCAGGGAAGGCTGCCCGATGATGGGGGCTAAACGCTCGCCGAGACCGCGAGGCCTGGGCGCGCCGTGCCCTTTTGTTTGTCGCGGCCTTTTCGCCCGCAGGTCCCTTTGTGTCCCGCTCGCACGGTAGGAGAGGTAGGAAGTAGTATCCGCGGTCCCTACATGGTCCCCGTCACATGGCGAACGCGGGCCGGCACGAAACGCAAAGATGCGCCAAATACAATTATGCCCTCTCTCAATTATCTCGTACGCGTCTCGTTATTTATTGAATATCGCGGACGCTTATACTTCTGCTCCTCCTTGCGTGCCGCGGTAAGAGGGAAACGGGTGTCCCCGAGAAGGCGGGGGGGGGGGGGGAGAGGAGAATCGGGACGGCGCGGTTCCCCCCCACCCCCTCTTCGTCCCTCCTCTCGCCGTGTTTCGGCACGGCGCTGGACTTCGTCGCGGCGGGCATGTTCCTTGCCCTCCCCTTCCCCTCCTGCCGCGGTGTATATTCCGCTTCCGAAAGCGGGAGTCGTCGGAATTCCGGCATCGCGCGGAACAGCACGCGCGTTTGCGCGACGCGACGCCCTTTCGGGCGCGATAAATTAATTCCCGCAATTGTGGCAATTCCCTTTTCAAACGCCGACGAATCGAGATCGCCAACTGCCGTCCGCTGCGTGCACCTGCCCCGGAATCTCGATGCGTCGCGCGAACGTGTCGAAGCGGAGAACCACGCTCGGCTTGGAGAACATCGCTGCGACACGACATTAGATGCGCGTTAGATCGCATCAATCGCCGAGCACAACCGGCGCAACCGTACAATTAACCGCGGCTGTGTTTCTCCTATTATTATTATTATTATTATTATCGTTATTACCACACGGCTGGACAGCTTTCTATTCCGCGCACTCGCGGATCACTCGCCGATAAGCTGGACTCGACGTCCGCGCTGGGCCGAAGCTGACGAAGCCACGCGGAAACGCGCGCGGACCGTTGTCGCTCGCGTGCGGACATTAGCGCGAGATAATCACGGCTGCGTTTCGGTGTCACTTTCGGTGAGCGATCGCGATCGCGATCCGGCAGAAGGAGTTCCTTCGTCACGCGCGTCCCCCTGCCCGAGCTCGCCCCGATGTCGCGGTCGCTGCTCCACCCACGCGAGTCGCACGGTTCGTAATCTCAGGGGGAGGAATTATCCTTGGGGGGGGGGGAGGCAAAAAAAGCGCGTAATAATATTATTTACTAACCGGCCGCTCGCCGCTTTCGTAATCGGAACGTTAACCCTGCGCGGATAATGGGCAGCCTGGGGATTTATAAGGCGAGCGCATGTTAACTCGTTACAATGCGAAGCACGAGTTTCAGCGCGCGGCTCGCTCGCGAACACGCAATCGATAATTACCTCCGTCATCGGCAGATACGAACTAACGCACTCGGAAGACCGGAGAGAGAAGACCGCCGCGACGGTGGGTGGCGTGAATAGAAGTAAGCGGCGGGCGCACGCTCGTCGGCAGCCTTCTTTCCCGCATCGTCTCCTCCGCCGGGACGGCGGCGGGGGGGRGGGGGGGRGSGGGGGAGAGAGGCGAATTTTCCTCCGCCGATCTCCATTGGCGAACGCCATTCGCGGCCGAGCGAGCGAGCCGCCACGGCCGAGCTCGGGATGAGCTGCGCGCGCGCGCGCTCTTTTGCAGCCGGATGACTCGCGAGTTTTGCGCGCGGCTACAAGCTCTCCGATATTTCTTATCGATATTTCCATACCGCGTGCTCGCTGCACCAACTCGCTGTCGGGGGCCAACGCGCCTTCGCGATATCTGATAAGCGCCGATTAATCGATATTATTTCGATCGCCCTCGAGGAATCCGCTCCGCCACGAGATATTCGCCCGCGATCGGCGAGCGAGCTCGAGGCTGAAGAGAGAGAGAGAGAGAGAGAGAGAGACGCGGGCGAGGCAAGATGGGGAAAGGAGAGGGAGCAACAGAAGAACCGATGGATGGAAGGAAGCGTTGCGCTCTCGCGCTCGAAGACAACGGCAATAAGTGAAGGGCAGAACGCACGAAGCAGAGGAGCGAGCGCGCGCGTAATTTACGTGCAACATGGATCCGAGCGAGCGGCGTTTAATCGGACGGTGGAGCCGGCGATTATGAAGTTACGGTTGGGTTAGGTGCTGAGCGCGAGGAGGGCCTCTTTGTGATATCAATTAAGTATGATTTTCCCCCACTCGCGCGAACGCGCGTCTCCCTCCCYCCCYCCCYCCCYCCCMCTCTTTCCCTTTCTGGCGAGGAGAAGAGAGAACACTCCTCGCCACCTTCGGCCCGCTCTCCTCCTCCCGCTGGGCCTCCCCTCGGCCGCGCTCTCTCGCTTCCCCCTCGCTCTCCTCCTCCTCATCCCGCGGGGGTAACCCAGGGTTTAACCCATTCCCTTATAATTTCCTCCCAATGCACCGTGAGAAACTCGCCCGTAACACGCACGCGCACGCACGTATGGCCGCACGGGCCCCCYCCCCCCYCTCCCCCCCGCCGCCCCTCGCTCCCGCCTGGCCGCTCGCTCGCTCGCTCGCTCGCTCGCTCGCTCGTTGGCGGTCACCGATTATTAGATTTCATCGAATTTTCGTCGTCCGCGCGCAGGCATCCGGTCCGCAGACACGAATCCGTCAATTAACCCCGTTAGCGTGGAGATCCGCAATTAAGGCAGCCGTGAGAGGAGTCGAATGGTCCGGACGCGGAGCGAATGGTTCCACGCACCCGAAAAGCCGCCGCGCGCTTCTTCGGGAGGGCGGAGGGAGCTGGCCCGGACGTTCCGTGTAGCGGTAATTTATAGTTTCGGGCGGTATCGGGGCAATATCCCGCGATATCTCTGCTCGCGAGCGAGCATTAGCGAGCGGCAACGTTCGTAGGAGAAGCGCCGGAGAGAAACGCGAACGGAAAGCAGCGGCCGCCGCCGCCGACTCGTACGTAGGAAGCGGATTCGCGGGGACGCGGGGCGCGGCGCGAGGGGCGACGCGAAATCTGCGAGCGACCCGTTTGTTAACGTCGAGACGAGTTCCATAACGATGTCATTTAGCTTGCCGACGACACTTGACCCACGTGCGTCAGAGAACGTCCACGCAGCGTCGTTGCGTGCGCCGCGGCTGGACCATCAACGCGGATGGCTGGAGAGTCCCGCTGCGCGGGAGGAGGGGATGTGAAGAAGGACCGAGATGGTGCTCGAGGTAAAGGATTTACATGTTCCGCCGGGTAAAAACCGGTAATCGAGTGGACGAAGCGGAAGCTCCTCTTCGAAGCGTCT
This sequence comes from Eciton burchellii, assembly GCA_020341155.1. Taxonomy (NCBI): domain Eukaryota; kingdom Metazoa; phylum Arthropoda; class Insecta; order Hymenoptera; family Formicidae; genus Eciton; species Eciton burchellii. Next base: position 2,619,356 of record JAHMML010000018.1, on the reverse strand, counting down.
CTCCCGACCTTCTCCCGAGCTTCCGGCTTCGATCCGATTCGCAGCGGCGAGCCGATGCGAGTCGATCGCACGCTTCGCTCGTGCAGCTAAAGATCGTGCAGAGAGGAACGCGGCCAAGGGGCTTCTCGCTCGGGCATTGTAGGAAGCGCTTTTTGCCCGCGAGCTGAGCCATTGACGGTCGACGTGGGGTGGCTAATGACAAAATCAATGCGACATAATTAGACATGGCGGCTGCCTGCCTACCTGGCCATCCATCGCGACTAGCAACGCGTCCGTGTGCGGCCACCTACACGCGTTCAAGTGCCAGCGTTGCGCTGGGGAGGAATTATTGTAAAAACATCCCTTAATGTGATCGATACGGCTTCGCCGCCGGTTGTTCGTGGCCGTTCGTCTCGCCGCGGCGACACTACAGCGAGCTTCCCGCTGCGAGAGGTCGCCGAGGCTTCGATGGAATCTTGGTTAACCGCGCGCGAGCGCGGACGACAGAGACGACGACGCGCGGATTGTGCTCGTAAAAAGCCCGCGGACAGATTACTGGACTCGCCTCGCGACGAATTCGCGGATATCGATTTCGCGTGCGCGATCGAGATCGATGCGATCCCACGCATGTCGTGTTTTCATACACGAGGAGGAGGAGGCGACGGAAATCGGCAAGATTTGAAAGAGCGGGATTAATTAAGCTCGCGATCTCGTCCGATCTCTCTCTCCTTCTTTTCCAGAATTTTTTATCGGCTCCCCCTGATCGGGTTCGGGGCCGGTTCCAGGTGCTGCGCTGATCGTTGGGCGATTCGCGAGCCGCGAGCGCGAGCTGGGGAGTACAGTTCCACGCCGGTCGATTTCTCTAGCACAGAATTCAGACAGATCGAAGCGGGGCGTGAGTCGACCCGGATTTGCCTCGTCAAAGGAGCGAAACGCGCGGAGCACGTTCCTCGCGGATGTGAGACGGAGACTAGTGCCAGTCCGCGCTCCGAGGGTTGACATTATCGTGGCGCGGCCTGTGACGCAGCGGAATTACCTGGAGCTCCCATTCGGTGCGAACAAAGCCGCAACGAGGCCCGTCGGCTGCACGGCGCGACTTCTTGGCCGGTGTAAAACTTTGTATAAAAGCGGGCGGGCGCGGCGCGACGCGACGCGACGCGCGACACGCCGATGGCATGGCGCGGCGCGGCGTGGCGCGGCGCGGCGTGACACGTGGCGGCGGCTACGCGCTTCGACTCCGAAGGTGAATAGATAAAGAAGGCGCTTTCATGCGCGCGCACACACACACAGGACCGCGAGTGTATACGCGGGGCTAATTATACCCCGGGACAAAGGGGTTCGCCCGCCAATGACGCACAAGTAAGCGCGCGGGGGACGACATCGACGAGGGAGCGTCTATAGCTTCTCGCAGCGCGACGGCGACGTCGGCGCGCGGCAACCGGAATCGCTAATCGCGCCGCGAGGCGGTTCGCTATTTATTGCCGTTTGTTTCGCGGCTGCGAGGTGAACGAGCGTCGACGGGCGTCGACGACGAGACGAGACGAGACGAAGGATGGTGCGCGCGGCCAGGTTAATCGCGAGCAGGCCCCGAGTCGCCGGCCTCGGCGGAAGGCCGCGCGGAAAGAGCTCGCCGTTTCCTTATCGGAGCGCGCGTCGACAAATTGATTTAAACGCTCGCGATGCTATCCGTTGGCCGCTCGATGGCGTTGCTCGATTAGCATCGCCATTGCGGCCAGGTCGGGAAATCGTCCGCGACCGAGGCGGCGCGATCGCCAACAGCGCGAGGACTCTCGCCAGGCTGAAGAGAGGATGAAAGTGGAAAACACGGGGATGCCCTGGCTTCGCGAGGAGCGGGAGACCCTTTCCCCGTTCTCCCCGCCGCGGCGATGCGCTGCTGCAATGTATGTACAGGGGTATGCCGTAAATCCGACTACGGGGGTCGGGGCTCATCGAGTCCCGCTCGGCGGCGATCTCATTAGCGAGAGAACAAACAACGGAACGCGATCCGCGGCGCGATCCGTCGACTGGCCGGATGTCCTTCCCGCGCGTTTTAATGCTCCTCCCTTCCACTCCTCCCCGCCCTGACGTCGTCACCATGGCCGATATGCATCTCACCCCCTTCGGTCCCTCCCCCCACCCTCCCTGACCCTTTAATGGCGGACGTGCGCGCACGGAGGAGGCAATCCGCAGGCCCGCGTGCGCGATTATTTTATCGACACTCGTCGCGTTTGCCGTAAAAGGCGCTTCTCGCGAATCGAACGAGGGGGATCCGCGAGTGGGAGAACAAACGAAGCGTCGTTATGTCGGGGATGACATCGTCGTAGGAAAAATATTTCATCAGAGCAGAGGCGGAATATCTAGCAGCAGGTTCCGTCCGCGAATTGTTGTCGTTGTCGGCCAGGACAAGTCGATCGGGAAATTAATTTTCCGCGGGACATTCCGCGGAATTGGAGACGGTCGCCTCGACGTGTCGAATGGAACGATTTCGAATGAAACGGAGGAGACTCCCCCTACGAAGCGACCCCCGCATCGCCCGAGGATCGACGGAAGCGCGCGCGCGCGCGCGTCTGCGCAGAGTGAAAAACTGCCGCGCATCCCGCGAAAAAAGTGGTCGCCGCAGGATGGGGAATTATCAAATTCCTGCGCGCAAACGAGATCATTACGGAGGCTGTCGGCATGAGCGCGCAAGAAAGCCGTACGTGTCGGGCCGGCGTGTTCGTTTCCATCGTTCGTTACTCGAACGGCGAGTCGCACGGTGAGTCGCGGCGAAAGAGGAGCGAAGGCGGATAGAAGACGGGAAGAGGATCGCCGTTAACGAGCCGTCAATCCGAGGCCGCAGAAGTGTCGATGACACCTGTTGGGAGACGACGATCGGCAGATGCTGCGTCGCGCATCGCCTCTCAAGCGAGGAAATTATTACGGCCTGCTCCGTGCGGTCCCAAGTGAAAATACAATGTTCGATCGGTTCCTGCTTCTTCGCGGTCACGGACGGCGAATTCGTATTAAAAACAGTACGCGAAACGTAGCACAGGCTCGTGCTAGTTCACAGGCTTCGCCGAGCGAAGGGAACTTGAGCTTTAGCTTTAGCCTTCCCTGGCCAAAGCGCGCGCAGAAGCTTTTCCCAAAAGACAGAATCTGCGCGATCGCCGTCTCTTTTCCATTTTCCAAACTCAAAAGATCGAGCGGCCAGAGCAGAGCAGAGAATTCCAGATTGCGTTCGTGTTCAAGGGCCGGTAGAATGCACGGAGGGAACAATCGGCTCGAAACGTCGAACGACCGGGATGTCTTTTGTACATCTGCGATGAGCCAATGGGCAGAAAGAGAGACAGAGAGGGAGAGAGAATGACGCCGTCATGGTGCTCCCATTAAGTGTCGCGTGTGCGTCTCTTTATTGTCCTGCTCGCGAATGAGATATGCGGGCGCATTGTCTGCTGGAATTATTACTAATTGCCGGTCGTCCTTCGAGCGACTGCGAGCATCGCCTGGCCGGCGAACGAACGGCGTGATCTCAGAAAGCAATCATCGGAATCGCGTTTCGTCATCTGAAAAATCAACAACGGCCGAACAACGGCGGGATGGTGATTTATTAAATTCCCTCGGGAGCCGCGTTTTGCGAGAGCTCGAATCCGCATTGGGGAACGGACGGGAATTAGGTGCGAACTGAAGGGCTTACCGGAGCCGGGGGGGGGGCGGGTCACGCGAAGGTCACGAGGTTATGTTCGTCCAAAAGTTTCAGCGCGATCGGAGGAGAGCCGTTGAATTTGCGGAATTTTTTGCGGAATATAAATGCGGACGGTTCAAGGAGAGAAGGGGGACAGAACAACAGCAGAGATATCGAATACTTTTTCCCAAATATCTTTTTTTTTTTTTCCATTCCATTTGCTCCTCGGTCTCGCTATCAATGATTTCTGGCGAGGCGTTTCTGAATCTCGTTATCTCGTTCGTTGTTGTTGTTGTTGTTGTTCTGGATGGTTCATGGAATTGGGTTGCCTTGCAGGGGAAAATCCCTGCCACTGGTTTTCCAGGAAGACCGCTCTATTGCGTTCTTGTCTTCGACATCTCAGATGTCCACCCTATGCGTTCGCCAGTCGTGTCGACTGACGGTTTAATATCGGGATACTTGAATACTATCGACTCTCGATCGCTCATCAGAGTCACATCCCTCCCTCGCGTTCGATATACACATTCCCGGAAGAGAAACGCCGGCCGAGCGAGAACAGCAAGAAATCGCTCTCGACGCACATCTGCACAAACGCGGCGATTGTTGCGGGGGGGGGGGGGGTTGCCGAATCAGGTGGGCCTCCCTCCCACCGGAGGATTATCCAGCGACACGCGATCATCATCGCGGGGGAAGGAAGGAAGGAAGGAAGGAAGGAATACGTTTGCCCACGCCGCATGTCGATGCCCGCAATCGCTAGACTCGCGTGAACATATCAACTCACAGCTCACATACACCTTGCCGCCAATCGAAAAGTCTCCGCCGTCCCCCCACTCCACCGTCGGGGGCACGAACGTTACGGAACGCAACGGCTTTCGACGCGGGATCATCGAATTGCACCGGCAATTCTCAAAGCGCCGGCGATCGATGGATCGCGCCTTTCCCCGCTTCTTCTCGCCCTGCCCTTTCCTTCGATCGAGGGAAAGATCGCAACGCGATCGCGTCCAAAGTACGCGATAAAGCGTGCGAGAGGGGCCCCGCTCGGAGATTCCGGGACGGGATTGGAGCTTATCGCGCGGATCGGTCGATCGATCGGACGGATCGTACCTCGGTACACGGATCGCGAAAGGGTATCATTCCACGGAACGACGACAAGGTGACGAGCACACGTCCTCGTGTCCCTCGCTATCTGCATCGCTGCCGGGACACCCGTTAGCCCGTGCCCTGGCAGAACTTGGCGTACTTGGCGCGGCAGATACGAGCCGGATAAGGCGGATATTCAATTATTCATATACTATTAGCCGACGCACGTATACCGGGTGCGCGCGACACGAGGGGGGTTCGCGACTTGTTTCGTGAGTACCGGTTCGTAATTCCCTCGGCCAACAACGCGTCATTATTGGGGAACCCCCGCTCCCGCTCCCGCTCCCGCTCCCGTTCCCCCTCTCGGGGGGACGATGGGGGGGAGCCGGGCAGGAGAGGAAATGGACGAGAGGAAAGCGGCGGCAGAGGGGGAAGTAATGTGACTGCCGATAAAGGTGTATCGATAGCGGGCGTCCGACGCGAGGCGTCGATGATCCCCGCGCCTCGCACAATGAGTCACACGGTGAATGATTGATTGGATGACTCGTGAGTCAGTACGCGGGTGCGCGCCGAGGAATCTTTACGTCATTCCGGACGGTCATGCTGATTTTAATCGCCGGCGTGGGTCACAGGACTCGCGGGCGAGGGGCGAGGGACGAGGGGCGAGAGGGCGGGAGGCGCGCCGAGAATAAATCTCGATTTAAATTCATTATCGCGCGAGGGAACATCCTTTCGGTTTCGTAACGAATAATCGCATCTCGCCGGGATGGCCAAAGCCATCTCCGCGCGCGCGCGCGCGAAGCGATTTCCAACGAGAATATAATTGGAAACATACGGAAGGAAAGAGATGAGACCGAGGACGGAGTTCTCGATTCTACCTATCGAGAGACGGAATAGAATCGGAAGAGGAAATTCGAAAAGTGAGAATCATTTCTTCCACTTTCTTCCCCCCCGATGAAAAAAAAAACACTTCGGGCTTCGCGCTTTCCCCCCTCGCGCGTCGACTTTGCGTATTGTTACGTTGACGTCAGGGGAGGAGGTGGTATCCCGGAAGAAATCTCCGGTTGGTAATGAACGCCGCCCACGGTGACACGTCGTGCGGTTCTCGAGGCGGATATCAAGGCAGCAAGGGAACAGGACCGCTCGGAAAGAACAACACGTGAGGAATGCCCTTGTTTCCTGCGTTCCGTAGGATTGTGCGCTCTCTCTCTCTCTCTCTCTCTCTCTCTCTCTCTCTCTCTCTCTCTCTCTCTCTCTCTCTCGCGGTCGCCGAGCCGACACTCTTATCGCGAGGTAGAATCACATAGTTAGGGCCGCCCACGCCCACGGAGCTAACTTCCTGCTTGGAGGGGCGCACTCTGTATTAGTTGCGCGGCCATTAATTTATTCGTGCGATTAGTCGTATCCCATCGCGATAAGGCCGCCCTTCGGCCGCGTCTCGGCCCGACAAGAATTCACGACGACGATCCTCTCTCGCCGTTATTCCGCGAGCGCGACGCGCGTCCGATCAACGATTACCGTTACGTCGCGAAGCGAGGAACCGATTTCGAGTACGCCTCGCGGATTTCGTCTCTCTTTCTCTCTCCTTCTCCCCTCTCGTTTCCCGGAAGACGCGTGTTCCCTCGGCGACCAATTCGCCGGACGTGACGCACGAGCGGACAGCCTCGCGCTTTGACAAGCGTGTTATTCATGTGCCACGCTTTACTTATCGGTGCGATCTCGCTGTGCACCGGCAAGGAGGCGAGTCGCGGCGGGTTCACGCCGACAGTCGGAGGCGAGAGGTCAAGCCAGCAGCGGAGGGATCGGGATGAAGAGCCGGCGAATCAGAATCGGCGCTTCGAGGGGTGCAACCTTGCGAGAACGCTTCTCCGCGCGACGCGTCCGCGTTTCCGAAGATCGAGGAAGACGAAGAGAAACGATCACCCGATCCGAACCGCGGAACCCGCTTCCGGAGGAAGCTGAAGAGAAACGCCGAGGGGAGAGGAGGAAAAAACAGGCGGGCAGGACCGGAGCGCGCTTGATGCTCGATTTGTATTCGCGTCGTAAAGGGAAGGTCGCAGCGTGCGCTGATCGTTCAAATTCTTCATGTTCGCCGCCGCTCGCCGCGCGTTCATTCCTTTTCGCCGCGCCGATCGACGCGCTCGATTGTGATTCCCGTCGGCTCTTTCTCTTTCTCTTTCGTCGACTGCCGTGCTCGGCTCGCCGACCACGATTTCTTTCGCCACGATGTCGCGTGTACGCCCGTACGCGATCTGCACACAGCGAAGCACACGGCCGAAGCCGGGCGTGAAATGCTCCCCCCTCCCCGCCCCCCTTTCCCCCTCCGCTGCGATCCGTCGCGGGCGAAGCTGAGAGCTTAAGATAACTCGAGAGCCGAGAGAATGCTCTGCGAGGAAGGTTCGCGGACTTTTCAGCGAGTGATTTGGGGAGGGGAGGGTGGGGGGCAGCGTGGGAGAGCAGCGCGGAATATCGATGATTATTGATATGGGGGTATCGCCGCTGAAGCGCGCGTTGAAACGGCGCGTCAGCGCCTCTACGAGACTCAATGTCTCGAGATTATCGTCTGCTACGCGCGCGTTATCGTCTATTACAAGCCGTATGCCGATTAGAAGCACGTTATCACCGGCTTCCGACGAGCCGGCCGATTGATATCGCGGGGAAACGTAACGGAAGCATCAATGACGCTTATTACGTTAATCGCGCCGCTAATCGGGCCGCTCGATCTCACCCGATAATCCGTCCGAGCTGCTCTCGCTCGCTCGCTCGCTCGCACTCCTCGCGTGGGGTCTTTTTTCCTCTCCTCCACCCGCCGCCGTCCCGGGCATCCATTCCATCTCTCGTCGCGCTTTAGAACCGGAATCGGCGATCGGCTACTCGGCTCTCTAGCCATTATCGCCACACGCGTATGCGTAAAAGCTGAACTCACTCAACGAGCGACAAGAACGTAACTCACCGGCGATCCGAGATAAATTGCGTTATTACCTCCGCATTCGCCGGCTTTTTTCAATCCCCTAACAGTGTCCGGTAACGCGCAGCCGAAAGGGAAGCGGATATTCCGGTTGAAAGGAGACGCCGCGCTCGAACCTCGCCGAGCTTGAATGCGAAGCGCTCCGAAAGGCGTTTACTCATCGCTCCCGCTCCCGCATCGCCCATTCGACCTATCCGAAATCGAATCGACTGTTTGTCTCGGGCGAATCCACTCCACGTGGAAATGCGTTATTTATCCTTAATTACGCCATTAACGGAGTGTATTCGCTATTTTTATTATCCCGATCCGCCGTCAGGCGCCAGAACCGGTTGAAATTTCGACTTGAATTAAACGGAATGACGCGGCGTTCCGGTTCCGCGGCTGAAGGTACTACTTAATTGGTACAAACAAATAATGACGGAGTGAAACAGCTTTGACTCTGCGCGCGCCTCGGCCGACGTGTCGGCCATTAACGAGCGTCGCGGCGACGATTGCCATTTAATTGTGTCGTTTGTTACTTCCCTCCTCCTCCTCCTCCCGTTTTGTCCGCGCATTCAAGGCGCTTCATTCTAGTTACTTAATGAGTCGCCTAAAATTTACGCGGAATTAAGTGGCATGACACGGCGTTTGCCGCTGATCGAAGGGAACTCGATTGGAGGAGAGGCGCGATCTCGCCGCAACGACGCTAGACTACCGACAGCTAAATCTGTCCGCGCGTCGGGGCGGGGAAGGACGAAAGTGGACCTTCCGCTGTCGCGACGTCCGTTGAAAGCGCAATCGCCGAGATGATCAACTCGTGGGATCGACGAGCGAGCGAGCGGCTCCTCCGTATTTCTCCGTACCTTCTGTCGTAGCCGAATCGCGAGGCGACGCTTTGATCCTAATTCTTCGGCAGACAAGCTCCCAGCAGTTGGAAGCGACGTATTGGAAGCATAGAGGCTATCTCTCTCTCTCTTTCTCGCGGAGCGTGGAAGCTCCCGCTGATGGAGCGCGCGGATGGAACAGAGACGGAAATCTAGCCGCGCTAAAACGTCCATTCCGATGTGGACGTGGTAGCGCCGAGCGTTTCTTTGAAATGCAAAGTCCACGCGTACCGATATCCGCTCGCGTGTTGGCACAATTCGCTCACGCCGCGAGTGCTCGCGCGCGAACAAGTAATTTATATGATAAGTTAACGTCAATGCGCTGTACTGCCGCCTGTACTGCAACTATCGTCGCAACGAGCGCGACTTACAATAGAAAAGCGCGACACGCTCCGCGCGGGCAACGTGTGCCAACAACGATCCTGTCTACGATTTCACGAGCACTCCGGCGACCGTCCGAGACGAGACAGTGTTTCTCGAGCGATATATATCGCATCGAGCACGCAACGCACAGCGAAAGGATCCGAGGATCCTCCGCTGGGTCCTCGAGAGATCGCCGCTGGACCATCTCGCAGCCTCCGCGCCGCGAGTTCCGTCCGTTCTGAATCACCGATAGACGTTTCAAGGCTGCCGATCGCGCGGCCGACTGGGCGTCAATTCCGGCGGAAAATAAACGAGAGAGAGAGAGAGAGAGAGAGAGAGAGAGAGAGAGAAGGGGGGACTGACCGAGGAAGCTGGCTCCTTTCTCTCTTCTGCGCGTGCGCTCTCGCTTTCTTCTCCCCGCCCGTTCTCGGCGGGAAAATCCTCCTCCCTCTCGGCGTTTGAACGCGAGAAATCACGGCGGCGACGGCGGCGGCGATTCGTGCTTAATTATAGGACCGCGGCAGGAAGAGCCTAAGGAAGCTTCGAGTAGGAAATTCCGAGAAATTACGAGAAATTACGGACGGGAGTCAAACCCGTTGGTCTAATGACAGGTGGATAAAGGCAAAACGGCGCCGAGGAGAAATCTGACACCCGTCCGCGCGCATCGTGTCGTCATTGTGGAGAGCATGCTGGGAGGAAAACGCGGCGTTATCACATTTGCGAGCGATGCTCAAGGAGCGCTTCGAGTTTCTTGTCGGTCAATCAAAATAATCAACAGAGCGGATCGGGCGACGCGTCGATCCCCGCGAGCGTGTCTCTCTGTCTGTGTGTCTGTACGAGTGTGTGCGCGAGCGAGCGATTGTCTGAGATCAGCCGGTGTTACGTAACGCTAATTAAATCCCACCGGTAATCACGGCCGCGAGTGCCATTAGCCACGGCAAACATTGTCAATCGGCGCAACGAGGTATAAATAACGCTTTTGTCGCCACCTCGCGAACCGAGCCATAATGTTAATCGTAATCGACGCCGTAATGGTCACCGACGTGCGGCTCAATCGCCGGTTCCCGTTAATTTCCCGCGATCGCGCAGCAAAAATCACCGTCCTGTGAACGCGCCGCGCCGTGAACGCGAGAACGCTTAAACTCGACGCGCGTGCGCGCGTGCGTGCCGTTTCATGAATATCGGGCAAAATTCAGGCTTCCGCTTCGCTGCTCACCGCGATACGCTCTGCGCCTCGATCGTGACACTCGATGACGACTTAGGACGACGTTTCCGGCTGCTTTGCGAGCTCGGCGAATCGACTCGGGTCTTGCAGCGAGCTGGACGACAAAAGTTGCCTGACAAAAGCTTTTCTCGAGACTAAAAGCCGCAAAGAATGAGGAAACTCCAGCGATTTTATTCGCCGGCAGCGCTGCAGCTGTCGCAGACGACGGATTCAAGCAGATTTATTAAATTTTATCGACGACGCGTCGCGTCGCGTCCCCTCGATGCACGCAGGGCCACGTGTTTACACGTGTGGCCGTTTTAAAAATCTACTCGCCATCCTCCTGAGCAGTCCGTTCACGAGTCCGACCTTTACATTCGTATAGCATGTCGAACCAATCTGGTCGCGACATCACGCGCCAAATATGCAAGGTGTGGCGAAACAGAGAGAGAGAGAGAGAGAGAGAGAGAGAAAGAGAGAGAGAGAAGGAGATAATAAGCAGCGCCCACAGCAAACCCGCGCCACACAGCGAGCATCACAGCGAAATAGGTCCGAGGCTGCTGATGAATAAAAACTGAATCGTTGTCCAGGCTTAAACACCAACTTCCCCCTTCGACTTACCCCTCTCAACGCGGCATTTGGCCAACTTAACGCTAATTGACCTCCCAACGTTTTCAATTTCGCAATTCCGCTAATTCCCATCGGAATATCCGTCATCCGCCCGATTGACAACCAACGCTCATTAATCGATACGACGAAAAAAACGACGGTACGCCAATCCTCTCCCGCCTGCCTCTCCCCCTCCCCGTCTCTCGTTTGGACGCTTCCTCGCCCGAGTCCGTTAACGCAACACGTCACGTTATCGTCATCGGCGACGCGGCGCGGCACGGCCGGCCCGTCGATCGCGACACGCGCGCACCGTTACGGCCGATATCGGGATCACGCTCCGCGCCGCGGCGCGAAAAAGACCGCGGGCCCACTCCCTCCCCCCCCCTCTCCCCCTCAGCGGCCTCCTCCGTGTCGCGCCGTGGGAGATTGCGGGGACGGACGCGGCGCGAAGCGTGCACCGGCGGGCCAGTTGTGACACGAGAGAAGAGGGGACACCCCAACAACGGCCATCTAGCGCGGCTGAGACACATCTTATCCGCGATCTCATCTCTCTCTCTCACACACACACACACACAAACTCTCTCTCTCTCTCGGTTACAGGCTAACGCGCCCACGGCCACGATCCGCGCGACGTCCGCCGGCCTGATTTTTACAATACTCGCGCGCGCGCGCGCGGTAACAAAGCCGCGGGCGCGGACGGGTTTTTCGACGACCCGTGGAGGGGTGGGGGGAGGGGAGGAGACAGGCAGTTCGGTGCAACGAACCGCCGGCGAACGCGGGAGGTCGGGGGATAGCACCGCCGATGGTCATCGGTCCAAGTTACCGGCTCGGATTCATTTCGACTATCCGGATGTCTCGGGGGTTCCCCCTTTAATCCGCGCCGCGCGGATTTTCTATGCGCTTTACTCCGCGCATGCGCGAAGAGCCGAATGTCACGCTCCCGTGAGAGAGCGAGGCCGCGACATACCCGGCGCGCGGACAAAAGCGGACATTGCGCGGATAATAATTAATACTCGCTTGTGTAATGAACGCCCCCCCACCCCACCCTCGGCCCTTCCCTCCCGCGCGCATGATACGTCGATGTCTTTCACTTTCACTGGAAGGACAGAAATCGGTCGGTGAAACGGTAAAAGGCGGTAAAAGGCGGTAAATGGTGAGAGCGATCGCGACAATGTCTCGTTGGCTGATTGCACGAAATGAAATGAAAATCGCACGCAGAGGGTCGCAGATCGAATCAAAGTGGAATCGAGTGGAATCTGCTTTTCTGCTACGTCGGCGTTAATTAATAATTCGAGCGTGCGTGTTTAATTAAGTCCTCCTAAACGCTGAGGCTGCCTGCGAAGCATGGTGTCAGATTGTCTGGCATCATTGCGCCAGTGTGGAGTAACGGTAGCATGTAAGAAGAAATTTAGACGAGGCTTATCAATTTCCTCGTGGCGTTGTCGCGGCGCGCTTTGAGAACAAGCGAGCGGCGAGCCCGAGTGATCCAAGTCGGCCGCGTTTGTTTGATTCGTCAAACAAGTCGCGCGGCCTCTCGCGGCTTTGTCTCCTAATCCCTAATCCGCAATCAGGATGCCCATTGTGCGCGGACATCGGACGTGCCGATCGTGAACGTTGAGGCGGGAGGGATTACGAGAGAGATTAAAATCGTGAGACAGAGAGAGAGAGAGAGAGAGAGAGAGAGAAAACGGAGAAGCGAGAAGACAGTCCGCGGTCCGCGCGGACCGATGAAGACGAACGAGAGTAGGCGAGAGGAGGAATGAGGAGAAAGAGAGAGAGAGAGAGAGAGAGAGAGAGAGAGAGAGAGAGAGAGAGAGAGAGAGAGAGAGAGAGGGAAGACGGAGACGAGTCGTAACGTGGGTCCTGGCCCGGATAAGAGGGAGGATATTCAAATAGCCTGATTCGTTAGCCGGCCGGATTAATTTGCCGCGACGGTATCGGATGTGCCGGCGCATTCATTAAGCGGATCCCGTCTCGGTAGCTGTCGTGGCCGCCGTCCGGTTCACGCGCGAGAACGCGTTCCGAGTCGCGAAACTGTCAAATTTATCGCAGGAGGATCGCTGCTCGCTAAAAGGGAAAGTCGGAGATAAGCAGCACGCAGCTCTCGAGGAAAGATCGCAGAGCCGTGATCGACGGAATCGATGAGAATAAATCTCCACGTGGTGTGTCTCAATATTAGATCGCGAGCGACGAACAGCGCGTGCGCGCGCGCGTCATCTGTTTCTCCGCGGCGGTAGCTTTGTCATTCGCGCGGAGCCTCGAGCTGTCTCAATTGAAAACAGATAAATCGCGGATCGTAAAATCCGCCCGCGAACCGACGTCGACGTTATCTCCCCTCCACTTCGCCCTTCCCCCACCCTCTCCGCGTAGCGGTCACAGCGGACCCTCCCGTCCTCGCGCCGCTCGGCGCGCCGACCGACACGTGTAAGGCGTGGGCGACGTGTATCGCGCTTATCCGAAAGCGCCCGGCGAAAATAGGAGAGCGACTCGGTCTGGAATCGAACGTCGCTAGAAATCGCCCATTTGCTCGCGCCGCCGAGCAGGAAACAAGCTCGACGAGAACACAGGCTGAGTACGACGGCGAGTATACACGTGGAGCCGTTGGAGTCCACGCGTCTGTCTCCGGCATCGGCGAGACAAACCTGACGAAGTTCTTGCCCGAGGCGAGAGAGGGCTAGAAGTGGGGGGAGATAGCGACGCAGGAAACCGCACGCGAGACAGAGAGAGAGAGAGAGAGAGAGAGAGACGTCTGGCAAAAGAAAAAAAAAGAAGCGGCGACAGTGGCAAGCGCGCGCGCTAGAGAGAGAAAGAGAGAGAGAGAGAGAGAGAGAGAGAGAGAGAGAGAGAGAGACACGCGAAAAGACGAGTGGAAAGAGATAGAGAGAGCAGACCGCTCGGCGAGCGCGAGGGAAGGAGGGAGCGAGACGGAGGAGCGGTCTGACTGGGCGACAACTATTGTCGCCGGCGTGAAATATTGTTTTCCATGCCAGGCACGGCGCGTATGCACGAATAACGACACGTCGATTAATGTCCGCATTGCCAACCGCACGGCCGTCTATTAATAGCGCCAAGCCGGCACACACGAGATTTCTGGACGGTGCCATCGGGACAGACGCGGGAGGAGGACGCGCGCAGCCAGCGTCGGGCGGGGAGGAGGAGGTCGCGAAAGGACGCGATCGAGACCTCGGATCTAGGAATCGTGGTCGGCACGCGTTAAGTGCGAAGATTAATAACGACGGACGGACGACGGACCGGCGGATAAAGATTCAGAGAGAGAGAGAGAGAGAGAGAGAGAGAGAGAGAGAGAGAGAGAGAGAGAGAGAGAGAGTCCCGGCAGCTGCCGGGAGGKGGGGGATTTCTTAATTCCCGGTAATTTGCATGCCTTAATGAGCTCTCACGCGGATTACAGCTGCGCGGCGTGCCGTGCCACGCCGGGAGGGGAGGAGGATGGGATGGCGAGGGTGCTGTGCCGCCACACTGCCTGCCCGGCGCGCCGCGCGTTGCCGCCGCTGCCCCCCTGCCCCTCCCCCTCCTCCGCGCGCTGCCGCTCGCTGTCGTCCATCGGGACAGCGGATTTAACTTTTAGGACGATCTAAATTACTCGGGCTGGCGTTTACGAGCGCTGAAGCGCGTAACGGCGCACCGTTTAATTTCATTTCGTCCGTCGCCGTAGCACCCCGCAGACGCGCGGGCACTCGCGAATAATAATAGCCGGCGATCGCGCGAACAGCGAACAGCTAATAAGGCCGACTCGCGCGTTCACTCGCGCGGGCAGCGCGAATAAACGTATTCTATTTAATGGAATAGGACGATCCGCGTTTCGCGCGCGACGAACGAGGGAAAAGGTGCAAACGCCCGCATCGTCGTCGTCGTCGTCGTCGTCGTCAGGGATTTGATCGGGCATCGTGAGCGATCGCGCGCGAGAGATCGGTATTGTGTCGGCCAATTAGCGTGGTAATTCACCAGAGGCGCACAACAATTCCGCGTTTATTGCTACGGCGAATCTCCGCGCCGGCGATAAACGCTCGGCGCTAAGTGATACTTGAATTATTCATTTCAATCGAGGAAAAGTACATCTCGATTCATCATCGATCCTCGATCGTCACTCGACGCGAACGTCAGTGATGACGCGCTAACGATGCAAGCACGAGCGCAACATCGCGCGCCTACCGAGCTCCTCGCGCACACGTTTCACGCGCGCGTGTTCCCTCCTCCCTCTCCCCTCCCCCACACCGCTCTCGCGGTGATCCCTTTACCGTTTCCGCCTCTCCCGGCCCTCCCCTCCCGGCCCAGCCGCCCACGCGCGCCTCGAGAGGCCCCGCCGCGTGAAGCGGCGATCGAAGCGATCGAAGAAGAGAACATCGCACGCTCGCGGAGCCAATCTGCCAATCCGGAGCGCTTTTCCCGTTTACGCTCCGATCGCGCCGATTCGCCGGACGCTGCGGCGCGATCAGGTCGATCAACTTCGTAAATCGTCCCTCGCGAGAATCCAAAGCTCTCAGCTATGCGCGCGCGCGCACGTGAGGAAAAAGCGCAAAAAGAAGAGCAAATTGCAGTTTATGCGTCGCGAGGTGTCGGCCGCGCGACGATCGATCGATCGATTCGGCCAAATCGATCGTAAGGCACGATTAGCGCGCCGTTTTCAGATCGTCCCCGGCAGATTCCACATCGCGCGGCATTTGACCCCCGCCGGATTAATAGGACGCGACTGGGCTCAGCCGGGTGATCTGCGAATCGCCCTCAGCAGCTGAACGCAGTTACGAGGCGCGGAGACAACGTCTGGGCGAATAAAAATCGCGTGACGTCGGCGATACGCAGATATCGAGGCGGATACCGGGAGGAGCTTAATCGACGCGATCGATGCGGCGGCATTCGCCCAAGATCGAATCGAAGAGCGACCCGCTCTTAACGGTTTCTCGCAATTTTCATTTCATCCGCGAGCTGCTCGTGGCGCAAGACTGCAGCTTCGGTCCCGGAACAGCATTATCGATATGCGACAAAGTTTCTTCGCCGAAGGCCTGTGCTCATCACCACCTGTGAACATTTTGTCCAGCAAAGCTCTGCTTGCTCTCTAGTCTCTCTCTCTGTCTAGCTGAACCGGTAGAAAACTACGTCCGTAATCGACAGACAGCGCATGGCGCGCGTGCGAGAAATTCTAAATATAAGGAATTCCATCTTGAACTACTCGCAAGCGTTAGCAAATCCGTGTGGCTACTCCCCCTTCACACAGATTTCTCTGAAGATGCGCGTGAGAGAAGCTGGAAAATGAGCTTCCCTCTCTTTCTTTCTCGAATGCTTCCGAGGAAACTTTGGCGAGAACCGCGCGAGGGGAAGGAGACCTGAGATCCTGCAATCGAGTTGTCCGTTGATGTTCGTTGACGTTGCTCGATCGGGACTCCCCCGATTGACAATGGCAGCGCAGAACCGTGACACGTGTCGTCCAGTTACACCGGTACATTCGACAATCGTCCCAATTAAGCGCGCAGTGGAGCAACCTGCCGGCCGTTCTGTTACAGGCGGCGCGACACGTACAGCCAAGTGTAAGCCGATGTAATTGAGAAACTACAGCCGGCAGGTCGTGTATAATGGAGGCAATTAAAATCGCCATGAAGGTTCCCTTTGTGATCGGGGACGATCGGCACGGGACGACGTGGCCTCGCAGCCACGTGGGATTATTACGATCTCAGCCGGCAAACATCGATTTGTTCCTCGACTCTCCGCTCTTCGTCGTCTTAATTCTGTCACTTTCGATTCTATTTGCGCCAGCACCGCCAGCAACTTACCGAACGGCAAAGCCCTCTCGCCCTTCGTCGCCCTTCCTCTCTCCGGCGAGAATGCCGAGTCCGTTTCCGAGAGGAAAAAAATTGCGAGAGCAGTTTCACGTTTCACGTTATCGCCGGTAATCCCCGCCCCGCCGTGAATTCCGTTTTCGGACTCGTCGATCCCGCTCGATCGCCCGCTTGCCGGAACTTGTCGCGGATATTGTTCCACAATAGGTAGCTAATAATGCAACAAAAGGTTGCCGCGCCGTAACCGGTTGAACCCGGAAAGCTCGGCCGGTCGCGGCTTAAGCCGCGCTAACAAATGCAAATCGCGCCGCGGCGACTTTTCCACGGGGATTAAGTCCGAGTATCTGTCTTCCCTTGTTCGCTCGCTTCGATCCCCTCGCGCCGCTATTTTTCTTCCGCTATTATTTTGCATAAATTGTCTTTTATTATTAATCACGAGAGCCCGCAATGATCGACGTAGATAATGAAACGCGGCTAATAACGCAAGCATTATGTATCAGCACGTGTAAATTCATCGAGCCGAGTGCTCGGACATGAGCACCGCGAGATTTATCCATTTACGGCTGATGACATCTTGAGGTTGAGTAGAAGCAGTAGAATGCAGTTTCAGTTCGTATCGTATCGTGCCTTTCCCCATTTCGCTTCATTTTCGTCTCGTTTGAATTTTCAAGAGCGCTGCTTTTAAGGCAGCTCGTTGCATTCGATTCACTTCTCTCTCTCTCTCTCTCTCTCTCTCTCTCTCTCTCTCTCTCTCTCTCTCTCTCTCTTACACACATACGCGCATGCGCGCGACACATTGCGCTTGAGCGATCCTCATTTCCATATAATGAACCATAAAGTGACATTCTTCGTGTATCGTCGATCGAGCCTCATCAAGGTGCACGTACTTGATTTTACACCGAAGAATCTTTAGTGCGTCATTTAACGATATTGTGCCGCGTCAAGAGTATGTTTAATGGCGCTCGTGGAGGACCTTGCAGAAGCGATTAACTCCAATCTGCACCTCGCATGTCGTAACGTTAACATTATAATACATAGTCCATATTGTATCGGATCACGCGCGCGCTCGTGGAATGCGCCGGGTCCGTATCGGACCGATCGATTAGCGCAACCGTAACTCTCTCTCTCGCGCGCGCGCGCGCGAGGAAGCGTCGTCCCGACGCGCGTTTCCACGCTTGGTATCAACGATCGACCTCGCAAGAGACAAAAGCGGTCGGCAATTAATCCCCGGGCGCAAAAAGGTCTCCTCCCCCCTCCCCCCGCGCCCGCGCCCGCGGCGAGCCCCCTCGGAAACGCGATTGCGGCGTGATCGGCGGGGCAGCAGAAGCGAAGCGTGGAATTATCAGGATTTAAGGAGGCAACAAAGTGCCTTTTTACGAGGATCCGCGTCCAAGGATGGCCTTTATAGTCCAGCGAGCTCGTATCCCTGCTCCTACCTCCTCCCACCCTCTTCCTCTCGCGCGCGCGCGCGAGCAGAAATAACCGGAATAATGCGCCGCCGAGATATAATTAAGTCGCTAATGACCACTGTGGATTCGCGATCCGGTGGGCCTCGCAGCCTCGCCGACGCTCGCGGCGCGGCCTCGCGATAATTATCAAATAAAATAAACACCTCTGCCCGAGAACGGGCAGAGTAATGAATCAAATCGCCCGCGGGTCTGCGAGCTATGAGGGGGGGGAGGGGGGGGGGATCGGGGAGAGCGCAGCATGCGCCCAGTGCGCGTGCGCGCCGAGGAACCGATCGCGGAATCCCCCGGCGAGATTTCGGTGGGTGGAGGGGGAGGGGGAGGCCGGCGATGATGGCAGCTATCGTCGCGCCGATCCGCCGGATAGGTGGCGGGATTCCAGCGGGAAAGCGATCGACGACTACGTCGACTTCGATAACTCGCGCGCGAGTACGCAAGTACTCGCGATCGAGATTGGATCGATGAATCGCTGGTCCAAGGTGGAAGCTCGAAGGGGCGCGCGAACATTCGCTGGCGGCGAGAATCGATCCGCGGGCGTCATGAATGAATTTGGGAGATAATCGAGGGCGCATAATCGATGCCCGCGCGGGCCAATGCCAAGTACAGGTATTCAATAGCTGTACTCTTGGCGTACATCTGCCGCGCTCGGGCGAGCGCGAGCGCGCGGCTGATTTATATTAATCGAATGTGTGCGCGCGCGCACACGCGCGTGGAAACCTACACGTACGGCGTACGTTTCGAGGAATCGTGTCCGTGACGCGCGGTGGCCGTATTAAGGGACAAAAGCCAGCTCGTCGGGACTCGTTACGAATAATTAATTCGTACTCGGGCGCGCGACGATGCGGCCGCGCAACGGCGGGCTTTTCGGAGCCGTACGCTCCGCGGTTGCACGATGAAGCATGTGCCTATCGGAATATAAATCTTAATTTCATTCATGGAGAGAGAGAGAGAGAGAGAGAGAGAGAGAGAGAGAGAGAGAGAAAGAAAACAAGGCGGCGATCTCGCTTCGAGCGAGTGATCTCAGGCTCGCCCTCGTCTTATCTTTATCCAGTGGACTTTCCCTCATATTATTGAATTAAATGCACGACAAATTGACGTTACGCACCCGCGCGCGCACGCGCACGCGGTGAGACAAAATTCCAGCTAGCGAGAATTCTACACCGCGGGGCGGTGCGGGGGGGGGAGCGAGAGGTCAGTCCCCTCGAATATCCCGAGGGATGTCTCAATCCGGTCCTCAAAAAGCGCGGGATCCCGGAAAGTTTACGGCGGGACAGGGACAGGGACAGGGCGCGGTGGCGGGAGAAGGGAGAGGAGGAGGAGGAGGAGGAGGAGGAGGAGGAGGAGGAGGAGGAGGCGGGGGGGGGTAAGGGCCCGCTTCTTAAGACGCGGCCCGGGGACGGCAGTCCCGGCGATAGGGCCCCTCGAGGAGGTGTATCGACCGGCCGCTGCGTTAGTAACGGATCGTCGAGGCGCGTCCGCGTAAGCCGCGATAATAGATTATGATAATAAACGGCATTGTGCCGACATAAAGCTGCCTAATGCCGGGCAGCTCAGTCATATTCATGGTTCGCCCGCGTCGCTCGCTGTCGCGGAGGTTGGCTGGCAGTATCGTAAAGAACTGGCTGCTTACGCGCCAGGTAGATTTCGTGCGTGCCCGGCGAGAGAGAGAGAGAGAGAGAGAGAGAGAGAGAGAGAGAGAGAGAGAGAGAGAGAGAGAGAGAGAGAGAGAGAGAGGGAGGTGGCACCGAAACGTAATCTAAAACGCAACACGGGCGGAGGCTGGTCCATCCGGTCTGAATTGTTCTTCGCGACACGTGCACTCCCATCCTCGTTGCTTCGCGTACTTTATTAGCGCTTAATCTCTTTCTTCTCCCCCCCTCTCCCCCCCACTTCACTTCACTTCACTTCACTTCGTATTATTTATTGTCGAGCGTGCCCGTGCCGCGCCGCGTCGCTGAGCGATAATTTGCGAGTATCGCGAGGAAGCGATCGCCAAGCCGCCAGTCGAGGTGACAATGCGCTACTCCGGTATTAATCATGATGTCATAGATGTTTGCTCGCGCGCGCACGCGCGCGCGATTCATTGGGATAATTACGGCAGAGCGGGAGGATCGGCTGCGTATCAAAGTGCGCGCGGAACACCGCCGGCTGTCGTTAAATTATTATCGCTAGCAGCGTATACCTGTATACACGCATTAGCATGGTGAATTATGTAAATCGCGACGATAACGGAATCCTATTAGCGATATCAGCGTAATCCGTGCGCCATCCGTGTAGAATAGATAATGGCGGCTTCCTCCGCCGTGGGAAGCCTCGCGAGTGTTTTTCTCGCGAGGAACGCGCGCGCCTCCTCCCCATTGTCGCGCCGGCGATCATCGATAATCGCGCATCACTTTCATCCGGAAAGATCGCGGGCGGCGATCGCGACCTTTGCGCTCTCGACGCGACCGACGACGCCGGCGCGGGGGAACCAGGAAGGAAAAATCGACTAGAACGACAGCGCGACGACTATTTACCTGGTTCTGGGTCCAAAGAGATCCGCCGAGAGGGGGGCCCGGCCGCGGCCCGGTTCACGGAAAGATCCGATTCTGCTCGGCGGAGTTTTACGACGAGACTGCCGCGGCCTGCCGAAATCAATGCGTCCCACGTCCGGATAATTTACGGCCGCTTTTAATTTCCCCTTTACGGCATGCGCAACGCCAAGCGAAACGTATTAGCGATCCTCCCTCTCAGCCTTATCCTTATATACCCCTTCCTCCCCTCCCCCTATCCCTCCTCTGTACGTTAATCCCCTGTCGGATGTCGGAGTCGTGGCGGCCCGCCGCTCTCCCGGTTGACGGAAGGAAGGAGGAGGACGTCGTCGGGGAGGGCGTCGTCGTTCAACGACGCTAAGTTATGCCGGTGGATTCCGACGCGCGCCCGGCACACGCTGCGACAATGCAACGATGATAAATACACGGCGGCCGCGCGTGCACGAGAGGAATCTCGCGCACGGATCTAGCGGATCACATTGCTCGCGTGCGTGCCCGCCCGTAAGTAGCTCTCCCCCTCTCTCTCTCTCTCTCTCTGCGCCTCGCTGGAGCAGCGGAGCCCTTCTCCCCGTCCCCATCCCCTATGACGCGCCACGCCGCGCTCCCGGTGTTCGCCAGCCCCAGAGGTCGGTTGTCGGATTTTCGACGAATTTTTTATGTAAATATCGAGCGAGACGCCGGGGCGCTCCCCCCCCCCCCCCCCCCCCCCCCCCCCCCCCCCACCACCACCACCACCGCCACCACGTGCGCGCGCGCGTGCCACGCGCTTAATCCTTTCCGGCCCGGTTGCCCTCGATCGTGCTCGCATATGTTATGCAAATCACGTAAGCAGATTCGTACGCTAGGAAAACAGTTAGGTGCGTTTTCTATGGTCTTTGTTTAATGGCCGGGGTTGGTTGCATTGTGCCCGGCTGATGACGAACGCGCGCCGGATCGCTCGGGCTATCGAAGCCACGCGAAGCTTCGTCGACGAATGTCAACGGAGATTCCGCGGCGCGGAGGGGGAGAGGGGATTATTCTGTAGCATCGAGGAAGGCGGCCAAAGGACCGCTGGAGTATGATATTAAGCCGTCGAATGTTAACGCTCTTCGCCCTCCATTCGTCCTTCACGATGTAAGGAATGGTCTAGATAAGAGAGCATCATCCCAGGTAAGCAACAGGTTTCGTCGGCCACAGCCTTCCGCATCATCCTCTCACCGCTGCGAGAGGAGACACCTGCTAATCTAATTTCTCGCCGCCTGACCTTTCCGCTGACGGTCCGATTTAACGACGAGTCAAGCCGCTAATTCCGCGGACGAGCAGCGTTTAAGGAAACGCCTTGATGGAAACGGCAGAGCGATGATCGTCATCCCACGCTGAGCAATTTCGTTGCCTGCCTCCTAAAGCGGGATCGATCCGAGGAGCACGCGGTAACGTCGATAACGGCAGAAAGATCAAAGGAAAGAGGTAAAACAAGAGCACGAGAAAAGAGAGAAAGAGAAAGAGAGAGAGAGAGAGAGAGAGAGAGAAACGATCAAGCGGCGGGACGACGTTTGCGATGCGTTTATAATCGCGCGCCGGGGACAATCCATGTTTCGATTGGACTCATTTCTGCATGCCACATGCAGATCCACCGCGTTGGCTAGAGAAAGAGAGAGAGAGAGAGAGAGAGAGCGCAGGGCTGGCCTCTTCTTTATGAATACGGAATTAGAAGCCAGCGGCGGGGCGGGGATTGATTCGAGGACTAGGATCGAGCACGAAAGAAGAATTCCTAATTCGACGAACGGACGAGGCGGAGGGGAAGCCTCCTCTCCTCTCCGCTGCGCCTATTCATCCCCCCGCCCGCCCGCCCACCCACCCAGCACGGCGTTCATTATGAATCGCGCTTATTAGCGGAGCCGGTCGTTCCACGTGCGGTGTTAAACGCGCGCAACCAGCTAACGTTAACGCGGGTTGGGGGACGGGTCGCGTTATCCCTCTCCCCCCTCCTTTCTCCTTTCGTTTTCGGTCTTTTTCTTTATCGTTCCGCGGCCGTCACGCGCGCGGCACTCCGCGCTGCGCTGCGCCCCGAATCGATACGCTCGCCGCGTATCATCGCGCGCGTCTAATTTTAGACACGCATCGGACGCGATATTGGACACGCCGATGTATTTAACGCGGATTGGCGGATAAGCGCAATCTTATCTCGCGCAACAGGAGCGCAACGATAACGTAATTACGTTACGACGTTACGTTAGCTGCCGGCCCCCCCCCCCTCCCCCTGGCGACTTTCCCCGCGCGATCGCCGCTAATAATCGGCGTGATTGATGGTGGTAAACAAGGCGCGGGAGCGCGGGCGAGTCTCGTTTACTCAGGGTGTCTCAGGTTTAGACCCGAGTCGGCGGGCGGAGGGGTGGAGGGGAGAGGGTGCGCGCTCGGCGGGATAATAAAATCCCGCGAGCGACTAGGAACTCGGCGGATAGGATAGTCTCGGCGATTGGATGATTCGGCGTTGGGCGATTCGGCGGCACGAGCGCGCGCTCGTTTCCCGCTCGCGATTAGCCGCGGCGGCGTAATGGCGGGCGTGCAGCAGCATACGTCGCATCGGCGCACCGATATATCAGCCCGGTGAAACTTTACGGCCAGCCAGTGTCCTCGAATTTCAGTATTTTCCAGCGCAATCACCGGATTCCAGGTCGTCGCTTCGGCTCGCGGCCACTAATTCGTGCGCGACGGAACTTTACGAGCCCCGCCACGTGACGGGGGTCACGCTGAATAGATATACGCGCTGATTTAACGTTAATTCGCCGAGCCGTTGAAGGTTACGCGTAACCTTGGAGACGTCTGTCTCATTAGTGCCGCTTGGAATTGACGTGATAATCCCGTTGATTTACGAGCGATAGGATGACGCGAGCTCCGATATCGCAAATATCTGGGAAACATCGCCTCCGCATCCTCGTTCATTTCCCTTGCCACCAGAGCAGATCGAGCAAAGCCCTCCTTCTCATACACATTGCGCGCATTGCTTGGTTGCGAGCTCTTTTGCAAATCGCACGACTGAAAGACGCTATAAGCGTCCAGATCCCGTCCCCTCCCACGGTCACGATCGGACAGCGACAGATATAAACCATCACCGTTTCCATAGCACGCACGCTGCAGAGACTGCATGTCTCTACGCTTACTGGTTACCGCTCGGCGAGGCTCGCGCGCGCTTCTGCGTCGCTCCCAAATCGATCAGGCCGAGACTAGGTGCACGTCCGCGCGGATAAATCGTAAACCAAATTAAACCGCGCATCGGTACGCAGACGAGAACAAGAGAGACAGACAGACAGACAGACAGAGAGAGAGAGAGAGAGAGAGAGAGGGGAGGGGGAGAGACCACATCCCACCACGAGAAGCCGCGGCATAAAAATTGATTTACGGCGATTCCGAAATGTCCCGGGGAATGCGACGAACCGCCACCCTCTCCCCCTCCCCCCTCCGCCGCCGAGCCCTCACCCGCCCACCCCCCAGCCCCCCTCTCGTCGACCCGCTCGCTTCGCTCGCTCGTCCGGGCTGATGAACCTGGAGTAACGAACCGCGGGACGGGGGAAGGTTGAAAGAGGGAGGAAGGGTGGGAGGGAGGGAGGCCCACGCCTGGCGCAAAATGGTATGCGTCAATTATCCGGCGCGCGCGCTAAGTACACGTTTCGAGAATTTACGCGCATTTCGCCGAGAATGCGCGCAGTGACGTGCGATGACCATAACTCACGTTCTGCATTGTTAGCGCTAAGGACGAGGAGGAGGAGGAGGAGGAGGAGGAGGAGGAGGGGGAGGAGGAGGAGGCGGCGGCGCGGTATCGCCGCCTGGCTTGGCTCGGCTAGAGGCATTTCCAGTCCTGGCTCTCGCGGCCCGATCGGACTTGACCACTTTTTCTTCGGCTTAATGCCGGCGATCACGGTCGCCGTGTCAATTAACGCGGCCGCGCGATAAACGCAGCGAGCGCCGAAGAATGGACGCCCTCGTTTTTAATTGAATCGACGCGAATCGAGAACCGGCCCCACGCTGCACGTAGTGTCCATTAAACGACCGATCGTTTCAGATAGAGAAAGTGGCTAGAGCCGTTTTAATGGAGCCTGATCGCGCGAGATAACAGGATTACGTTTCGAGTTGTCGAAAGCGCGACGCGCCGCTCGCTCGGTCGTCTCGAATGAGGACTCCGATACGGAGTCCTCCGACCTCCGGCCGGACGAGTGGCTCACTCGGGGGGAGGGAGGAGGGGGACTCGGAGGGGAAAAGAGAGGAAAAGGAGAGAAAAAGAAAATTGTCAAGTTCGAGGCGAGCAGAGACTTTGGAGACGCAGGTATACCACTTTCCCGTTATCGGAGTCGACACGTCGGGGACCCGGAGGATTTCAGGGCGCGAAATTTACGGTAGTGGAAACCGCAGCGGCTACCAACTGCGGGGAAAATTATACACATGCTGCAGGAGCTGCAGCAATACCCGGAAATCTCTCATTTTCTCCTCGTTATTGGCGAAACTTATCGCATTTTGGCCCCGCCATTTTTCGGAGACGCTGCCACTCTCTCGCAGATATTATTCCCGGAAGTGGCCATTTTCACGGCTACCACCGTTTCCGAGAGCAGTCCAACCGAGAGAGCACTTTCGACCGACTGCCGTTTCCCTGCGGACAGTAACCCCGGCATCGGTAACCAAATTACGCGATCATCGAGATGAAATCCCCCTTTTTCGTTTCTCTCTTTTTCCTTTCCGAGAGCTGGAACGCCAATTCTCGGACTCTCGGGCATCTCACAGATTTCCATCATCAAGATGTAACTCGCACCGTGAAGCGACCGTCGTATCTCTCGTACTCTTGGACGACGCAGCGAGATACAGCGAGATGCGCTCGATCCAGCTCATCGATAGTCTCGCGCGGGTAGCGAGCGCAGGGTACGGTGGATTTTTCGTCGAGGCGTCGCGGTGATTTCAACGCGCGGCATCGCGTCCGTCGGATTCGACGACTGACCGGCGCCAGCGCGACGAGAGATAACTTGGTCACTCAGCCGCTCGTTCGCTCGCTCGCTCGCTCGCTCGCTCGCTTACTCGCGCGCGCGCGCGATTGGATTTCCGCGATAAGGCCCCGGCGCGGAGTCGAAGTAAAAATCTTTTAACGGGCGTTTTAATTGTCGCGCGAGCCTCGCACCTCCGCACGGACGCAGATAAACAAGTTACACAAAGCGAGATAATAAATTATGGCTATTTTAATTGCCGTCTGCGCGCCGGTAACGTCCGTCCGTCCGTCCGTCCGTCCGTCCTTTTCCGCGAGAGGGCGCGCGGAGCCGCGCGTGAGCGCGCGACGATAACAGCCGCGCGCCCGCGCGCGCGCGATATTCTATCCGCCAATCGCTAATGATTTATCGTCGTAAGAACTGGCCGACCATTAAAGCCGCGTTTCGCGGATTCGACTTGGAGACGGGCGCCGCTCCGGCGAGGCGAATCACTCAATCTCAATCCCGGTTTCTATGCTTTTCTTTTTCCCGTCCGCGGGCGCGTGCTCGCTCGCTCGCACAATGAGACGCGCTTAGGAGCTGTTAACGTCGCATTATTAATAACGAGCGCTATAATTATAATCTTATATCACGGGGTCGTCGGGGGGCGCGCGCGCGCGCGCAGCTGTAAACGGCGAATAAATCACGCGTTTTTGTCGCGCGCGTATCGATGTTAGCGTTAATTAAATAATACAAGACACGGCGGCGGCGGCGTCGCGTATCCAACCGCCAACGCGGGATCGCGTTCGCACTAATTTCGTAAGCCAACGGTGATCAGCCTTGTAATTAATACGCGCGCGCGCGCGCGCGCGGTAATCGACACCGCGAAACCGCGAGCGGATAAGAAAACCGGCAAACTCGTTCGGCCGACTAATTAGAGAACGGAGAAAGCGAGCGTATAACTGTGCGCATGCGCGCTGGTCGTTAATTAATTAGCTCCGGAGAGACCATTTAGTCAGTCCGCTTCCCCCCCCCCCGYCCCMCCCTCCGGCTAAACAAATTGCCGCGATATTAGAAAACCGGACGCGCCTACTGCGGGGAGGAAAAAAAGGGAAGGACAAACCAAAGGTGGAGTTGCCAGCTTCCTTCTAGAGAGGATCACTTTCGCGCCTGAACGCGTGACCGAGAACTGCGTGATTCGGAGAGCAGGGAGAAAAGAGGAATGAAAAATCCGATACCGGATTACGTTATTCCGCCGTTATTACGGTGACGCAGCCGGCAGAGAAGCAGCCATCGCCGTTCCCGTCACGCTTGGTCGGTCGGTTCGTACAAACTATCGCTTGAAATTTGGTCAACAGGTCCGCATTCTGCGGACGCAGCTACCTCGACAAAGCAGGCATACGAGGGAGCATCGATGCGTCATTTATTGTCCGGTCATTTAATGACGAGAATTCGGCAAACAAAAGGACAATACGAGAGTCCCGATAGCAGGGGGGATCCTCCCTCTCTCGTCTAACGTTTCTTCCTTTCTCCAAGATGGTTA
The DNA here is from genome assembly GCA_020341155.1 of Eciton burchellii. Taxonomy (NCBI): domain Eukaryota; kingdom Metazoa; phylum Arthropoda; class Insecta; order Hymenoptera; family Formicidae; genus Eciton; species Eciton burchellii. Next base: position 2,592,375 of record JAHMML010000018.1, on the reverse strand, counting down.
AATGTCTCGGCCAAAAACCCGACGTGTTTTACAACGTGTTTCACGTTGATCCGAAAATGAGCCATCGTAGAACAGTTAGAGCTGTCCCGACAGCCGAGGCTTCAGGTAAACGACGATTACGAAGTCGCCATGCGACTTCTGGATCGAGTCGGACCAGCTTCGGAAGCGTTTCGGAATCGCGATCCGCTCGTTCGCGTATCACCGCGCCGTGTCGGACGACGCGCGCGAGCGAGCGAGATGCAACCCGCCTTACAAGCACACATAACCTCACCCGATTCGCCGCGCGCTCGGGTTATCCGCATAACAGGTTGATCATTCCGGCCCACCCCTCGCTCGGTGGCGTGCCCGTCGTCGCGGTAAACAAATTATGCGAGCAATTAGGCGAGCGGTGTCGTCCGCATCGCTGATGTCCCGCGATCGCTCTCGTAAGTGGAGAGCTTTTAAGGCGCGATTGGACGTCGCCGTGAAATATCGCTGTTAATGTAGCGCGCGTCGTCGCTTGGCCGTCGCCGATTAATGCGGCGAATAATGCGCGACGGCGCGCGGCTTATTAATTGCGATCAATAAAGCGCGTCGTCGTCGCGCGCGTTCCGCGATTTTCTCACGGCAGGTCGCGCGGAAGGAACGGAAGGGGCTGGCGAACGATAAATTCCATTTCCTAAGTTTCGTCCGGGCCGATTACGCTTCCCGGCGGCGGAAACGCTCGCGCGTATACGTCAATCGCGCTTAATTGGTCGCAGGTTCGTGGGCGCGGGAATAAATCCCGACGAGACGTAACGCGCGGCGACGCGACACCATTGACCCCATTGATAGCGGATTTCCTCCAGCACGGAGACGTGTTTCGCGCGAGCACGGGCTCGCGGGCTCGCCAACGCTCGCCCCGAAAAAGCCACCACTCGTCGGCCGCTAATCGCCGCCGATCAATTAGCTCGCGCTTCGTGTCCTCGTCTCTCGCTTTGGCGCGCGCGCGCGCGCGTGGGCGCGTTTCCTCGGTAATTAATATTGGGGTCTGGTGCTGGTGCTGGTGCTCCTCCGCGCGGCAAGCTCGACAATAACGGCGGGAAACGCTCGCCGTTAAAGCGAAGGCAAAATTCCTAGCGCGCGCGCGCGCGCGCGCGCGCGGACCGTGAGAGCGAAACGCGCGCGTTCTCGCGCGGCGGAAAATCAGTAAGAGCAGGAGGGAGGGAGGGGGAAAGCGCGCCGACCAAACACGCGGGCGGACGCCTAATACCGGTCGCCGATACCGGTTTCCCCTTATCCGCGCGGGCATCTGGAAATCTGGCGTTTTGCACGCGCGACACCGATCGCGGACGTTTCCGCTCTTCCGCCCGCCGATGGCGGGCTCGCGTAATCCGCTGGCGGATCCGTGTAACGGTACGCGGCGGCATCGTTAGCCTTCTGTTACTTCAATCTTTCCCTTTCCCTTTTAGCCGTTCTGCGTAGCGCGCCTCGTCCTCGTCCGTTCCTCTTTTGTTTTCCCGTTTCCCTCTGTTCGCCTCCCTCGGAAGATTCAGCGATCCACGGAGGAAACGTGCTCCTCACGAGGGAACTGTCGGTGTCGGTGTCATTTGTCACAAAGTAAATCTCGCCTCGCCTCGTTCCTCGTTCCTTCGCAGTAACCTAAGCGTATAACGCGACGTCCACGGATCCACCGGAACAATCGGATTCTAGAACGAGAACGTTCCCGAGAAAGGTCAGAGAACGGAACGACGGCGGTCCGGCAACAGATACAGGCTCCCTCCGTTTACCTGAAATCTCCTGAAACTTGCTCGCTTTTATTCCCCCGCCCGTCTCGGATTCACGATCACGCGGTATACTGGACGATCGTGCGTGGCACGTCGCGCGGATCGCCAAAGTATCCCAAAGTATCCAGAAAAGTCGCAGCCGCGGCAGAGGAAGAAAGAGACACACGATGGACTTCGCTACGGGGAGGGGAGGGAGGATGAGCCGGCGGCGTACTTTTCGATCCGCGGCGCACGGGAGGAGCAACTGCACGGATAGAACAACTGCAGCGTAGAAGCGAGTGCTCTCTTCGAGGCAGTGTGAAAATCGAGGCATCGTCAACCGCGCGTCGACATCACCGAGAAACATCCCTTGGAAAGTCCCTGGCTAGCCCTAGCGTCAGAAGCTCTCTCATCGCGTCCGCTCCAGAGTTGCAAGGCGTTTCTCTCTCTCTCTCTCTCTCTCTCTCTCTCTCTCTCTCTCTCTCTCTCTCTCTCTCTCTCTCTCCCCTTTCCCTTCCTCCCGTTTGCCCGTTCGCGCGCCGCCACGGCCGCGGATCTCGCCGGGGATCGCACACGATCGGGGATGGATGACCGCTCATGATTTGTCGGAAGCTTCTAATCGGCCGCTCCTGCATCTCGTGCACTCCGTGCACTCCTCGCACCACGGTAGCGATACCTAGCTGACGGGTCTACGACCTCGGATCCCCTATCGCTGCATTGGAACGGCGTCATCCGCGGACGACGCGAACGCGGATTCGAGCAACACGACACTGCACAGCGAGCTCTTATTACGAGTCATCTTCAGCGGCAGACTCGGCTGAAGGCTGAAGAGCAAGGCGAGCGAGCCAACGTCCCGGCACACGTTGCCGCCGATGATCGTCAGAGACCCGAGTCACTTTGGGGGAGGTTGACGTACCTGGGTTCATATCCCGAGAGCTCTCGATTTCCCTTTCAGCTGGCAGCGTCGCACTCGCACCCGCAGTCACCCTCTCGGATCTATCTTTCACTCTCAAATTCGCACCACGATTCTTTCCCTGCCGAGGACTCTCGCCTCGCGGCTAGCTAGCTGCTGCCCGGCACAAGCGGTGTCCCGCACTTTGCACTTATTCGATAGAGTCCTCCCGCACGCTGGGGGAGGGTGCGCACCCGGTCAGCGGGGGGGTGTCGCGGACGGAGGAAGCGCGATAGGAACGTTGACAGGAACGATTTTTTCTCGGAGCACAGCACACACACCGTGATCCCTTCCCGGGCTCGGAACGAGCGAGTTTTACCATCCGGGCACTTCCCGTGGACTCTCGCCGTGGCACTTCGCGGCACCGACTAACGCGCGACGCGGCATCGCGACACAATCCCGACACAGGAACGCACGCGGCAAACTTCACGTCAGTCGCAGGACCCTCCTCCCGCTGCGTCGATCACGCTTCCTCGGCTCAGGCTCGCACCGATATTGATATCTCCGACTGCTCCGACTGACTGATATATCCGATGTATCACGTATATATGACGTATATACGTATATATGATGCCTGGCTCTGGATATCTTCTTGGTCCCCAGATCTCGATGCTCTTTACGGGTCGACGTGCACTTGTGCCTCACATTGTAAACAAACTAGTGAGCTAGGTTCCCCTTTTGCTATTTTTCTTGCTCTTTTACAAGTCAACGATGGATCAACAGATGTTTTCGGATGCGTCAGTTTTCGGTAGGTCGTTTCACTAAACGTTTCTTTTGTCTTCCCTGCTTGCTTGCTTCTTCCAACACGAGAGAGAACGACGAAACGAACGAACGAACGAACGAACGAACGAACGAACGAAGGAACGAACGAACCAACGAGCGAGCGAACGAAAAAAAAAGGTAACAACCGTAAATTCGCGCGGAAAAGCAGCCCCTCGGTGAGCGCGAACGAGCAAACGTGAAGCCCGTGATGAGGGGGTGACGAATGTACGTCTCTCGTGATGTTACAACGGCGACGAGGGCTCTCACCGGCGCTCCGCGGGCTCTGTCCTCTCTCCACACGCACGGAATAATATTTTAATGAAGGAAAGGCCGGACAGAGCGAAGTGCCCACGTCGGGTCGCGCTGCCGAACTGTTCGCTTCCCCGCCCCTCGCGGCCGGCGGCTTCCACCCCTCTCCTCGTGTCTCGGCTCACTGCGCTCGGCGGCTCAGATCGTCCCCCCACCATCGGGCATTAACCATCTCTATCGTCACGTTCCGCCGTTCTATCCTTCCTGCCGTGGGGAGCGCAAAGAGATCAACGTAGTGGAGGCCGCCGCGAGGGTGAAACGGCCTAGCCAATCGCCATCGCTGGGCGGAGCCTAGTCGGCTGCCTGTGGATGCTGCGCCGTGGCTTGGTGGGGGACACGGCTGTGCGCGTCTCCTGCCGCCCAGACTTATGTTATCAGAATCATAGCCACAACCACGACTGTTGCCACCACCACGACCGTTGCCACCTCTCCGCTGCCGTTGCGGCCGTCGCCGTCGCCGTCGCCGCCGCCGCCGCTGCCGCCGCCGCCGCTGCCGCCGCCGTTGCTGCCACCACTACCACGATCACCACCACCATCACTACCACCATCACCACCGACACTGCGGTACTACTACAAGTATCGCGCGTTCGGCGGCTGGAGAACCCCGAGGACGTACATCGCCGCGACAGCGCAGAAGCTGGAAGACGACGCCGGCTGGAAAAGATCGTAGACGTGAGGAGAGGGAAGGAGACGCGAGTTTAGCGGCGCATCGCGCTGTTCTCTCCTGTCGGTCTACAACTTCCCGGATATCTTTCCGGTAAACTTTCCTCTGGTGACGGGAGGTAGCCTAAGGTCTTCTCATCTCGCTCGCACTGCCTCCATTTATCGTCCGCCATTGACTCGGCACGATCAAACATCCAGGATTTCCGATCCGCCTGTCGAGGACATCCTCAACGCAGCATCCAAAAAATTCTTCGCTCTTCTCGTCAGTCTTTCGTCTCATCTCTGCCCTTTGCCGCACCTCGCGGTTCATTTTCTCGTATCCGTGTCGGAGCCGTGTCGTGGAGAAGTGTGCACTTTCGGATTCAAGATCTGTGCGTGCTTCTGCAGGTGTTAAATCGTGGTGAAACAAATCCAATTTGTTTTTACGAACGATCAATCGAGCAGGAATATTAAACAGGAAAAAGTGCATTTTGGAACAATAGATTCCGCAATCCTCGACACGATGTTCGATAATTAAGAGAATATTTTGACTGAATAATTCCATCTTAATTCGCAATGTTTGCACGAGGATTGAAATGAGAGCGATTGCCTGGCAAACGGAAGACCCGAGTTCGATTTCCTCGACGCAATACAAAGCAAACGCCCCTTTCCCTCCCGACTGTCCTCGACTCGACAATCAAACATACTCATTCTCTCTCTTCTGCCATGCAAATCGTATTGGGATATCATCCCCGCTTGCGACAGAGTCAATTCCTGCTGGTCCCAAGCCCGGATAAAAAGAAAAGGGTTCATAAGCGAACCTGCTTGTCAGTTCCAAGTGCTCCTAGAATGTTGAACTGGACTTTTATAGAAGATAAAAAACACAAGACATAATCCCAACGTAAGAGGAAGATATGTTGTAACGAGCGAGCGCCTCAACTAACTCCTAACTCTCTTTTGAGTTAGCTTTAATGAATAATTATAATTTCGATTTACAAAATTAACGTTTTGCTTTAAATTATAAAGATAATTATATATTTTAGTTTATTTGTGTAATAATTGTGTTAATTGTGTAATAATTTTTAGTTTTGCTGATAGATATAATACAATTAGCTGTTATAAATATTTCTATATTAATATATATAATTTTAGATAGTGAGATAGAGTTAAGAATTATTTTCGTTTATTAGCATTTAGTTTTTTAAATTTGCCAGAGAATAATAGAGAGAGTTTAATTATTTTAGTTTTAGTTATTCGCTATTATGGCGACGATCATTATAATTTATTTTAATTGACTAAATTTTACGAAGAATTTATGTGATAAACATTTTTTATTAAATTTCGCAGCGGCAGATTTTGTGAGATAACTTCATCACTAAATTATCAATGTCAAAATTGTCATAATAATTCAGCGCTTAAAAATTCCATGACCGAGTGTCGTGATTGTAAATTTATCGTAAATTTTTATGTTCCAATAGTGATGAAAAAAGAAATTGAAAATGAAACATATCTCAAACCTGTGCGCAGAAGAAGATATAAGATTTCACGAAATATATTTTCATGATTAAAATTAACAAAAGATATCACTGAGATCGAATCGGTGATCGAATATCATTTTAATTAAGAATTAAGAATTTCTTTTCTCATTAAAGATACAATTCGTTTTATGTTTTCCTTTCATGTTTCGATTTTCCTCTTCTCGCTGTTTTCTGCAGTCAAATATATTTGATTTCTTTCTTGTTGAATTTATTAATTCCATATTATCAATGCAATTATCCTTGCATGCATGCATATTATCCTTGTAAATAATCTTATTTCTCAACAAGCATGCATTAATGATTAAGAGAATATTTTGATTATCTCTCGCAAGAATTGAAAACAGACCTAGGACTGCATATCAGAATTTCCAACTTCAGGGAAACATAAGACAAAGAACATACGAGATGAGAAACGACATGTAATAATCTAGCAATATAGATAACGACTCGTTTTCAATAAAAGGCAAATTAGCAGAAAAAAGGAAGCTACGTAAATTGTAGCAAACTAACAGATGCCCACTAAAAACCAAACTATATATATATATATATATACGGATTAAAACGTTCTGCGTCGTTGTCCGATTCCTAATTGCCATTCTCGTCTGTTGTTTCATTGTTCCTCTGCCAAATTCCTTTCACTTATCATCTTCCATATCCCCATCTCCCATATTGTTCTTGGTCTTCTTCTCCCTGGAGGTATTCATACCATTACTTGTTTCGGGAGTCTATTTCCGTCCATTCTTTGCACATATCAGACTAGTTGTTTCCTTTCTATGTCATCTATTATCGAACGTTCTATTACCATCGTTGTTTGACTTCTTCGTTCCTGACCTTCTCTCTTCTTGAAATCCTCATAGATCGCCGAATAGCGATCCATTTCCGTAGCTTTTAATGTCCTCTTACTTCTTTCGGTTAATCTCCATGTTTCGCAGTCATATAGCATTACACTTTTTATCATGGTTTCGTAAATGTTTAATTTCCTCGTTCTGAGGAAATGGTTTTACTCCACAGATACCATTCAGACATGCGATTATCCCTCTCGCTTTTGTTGTTCTGTTGTTTTTTTTTCGGTCATCTGTCCCTTCCCGATTCAATGTTAGTTCCAGATATATTCCTTGTTGGCTTCCATTACCAAATTTTCTGCCTCCGCTTCAACTCATGGATACTTTGTTTCTTGGGTATTTACTATTAGCTCCCATTTCTCGTACTCTTCCATTAATTTCCTTATCATATGCTCAATATCTTTCTTATCATTTGCTATTACCGCCTGGTTACAAACTGGAGCGTATATAGGCCGTGATCTTTTCCCATCTTTATCATCCTCCTCCTATCCTCTTCCTATTCCCATTCCATGGCATAGATGCAAGATCTTAGATACATAAATCCTGGAGAGTATTGAAAATACACAGCATCCCTGGCGCATACTGGGAAATCCACTGATAAGCTGTTGTTCTACTTTATTCTTGATCTTGAGCTCTCGTATAAATTTTTCAAGGCTTTTAGGATGTAGTTAATATTTGAGCCTTGTGAGGCTTCCCATAATTTCGTTAATGGTATTGTATACACCTTTTGAAGATCTATAAATGCTATAACAGGAATGTTTCCTTGCTGTCTTTTTCTCAATTACCTATTTTAAACAGAATATGTTATCTGTACAGCATCTTCCAGCTCGGAATCCGTTCTATTCTTCCTCCTTAAGAATGCTATACTCTTTTTCAGTCAGATCGCTCAGAATGCTTCCGTATAATCGGCTCATTGCACTTGGCACCGAAATTCCTCGGTAATTACTTGGATTCTTCTTGGATCGTTTTTTATATATTGAAGAGATATGCGCCACTTTTCATTGGTCCATAGAATATCGTTCAAGCATTGCTTGATGATGTTACTCAATATGCGGTATAGTTTCTCGGTTCCATCTTTTAGGAGCTTAGCGCATATATCCTCTAGTCGACACATTCTGCCATTTTTGAGAGATCTTATCACGCTTTCCACATCTGTTATTCCAATATTAATCTTTTCTATATGAATGTGCGTGCGTTCGTGCACGTACATTTGTATTCAAGTCTTTCCTCCGTTAATAATTTCCTGTAGTGGTCTATTTATTATTTATTGATATTATTTATTGATTATTATAGTGATATTGCCGGAATTGACATTATTTCCCTTTTCTCTGTTGTTGCGTTTTTTATGTTGTGTTGCGTATATTATGAATTCCCATAATGAATTCCCCCTCTGTAGTTCGTCTTCCTCCGATACAGATATTTATCTCTGTGCATTTCCTGTCCCATATCCTATTTTTCTCGGCATTTACGATTCTTCTGACCTCCTTTTTCTTTTCTGATGTAATTTCGTTCGTCTTTTTCTGATTTTCAGTTCAGCCATTTCAGATAAAATGCCCTTTTTTCTTTTCACTATTTTACCATTAATCTCTCTTCCTGTTCTACCATTGAAGTCGCCGAGCAGGAACAATTCTCTTGTTTCCGATGTCTGCTGATCATGCCGTTGGCAAAGAATTGGTCCATAGTATTTATCTCTTCATTTTCAAATGGAGCATATATCCCTATAATTGTTATCTTTCTCTGCATCCAGTTTAGATTCACTCTGATTTTCATCGATACTTTCCCAGTCAATAACATTTCTACTTTTCTCTTTAAGAATATACAGACCTCTTTCTTTGCTCGCTTCTCTCTGGGTACTCCCCAATTATAAAAATGAACAAATCCGCTAATCGTTTTCAGTGCAGTGCCCCCCTTTTTGGTTTCCGTTATTATATCTAACTAGGATTATTACATTTAACTTTAGTTCTTCTAAGTCTTCGATAATGATTTCACGTTTATTTTGTAGTCCTTGTATGTTCCTAAGTGTATTATCCGTTTTCATTGCCCTTTTTGTTTATCTTTAAACTAAAACCAAATTAAATCAAGCTATCAAAGCATTTAAAAATCTAGTCGACTCAGAGAGAAACCAAAGGATACAAAATTATCTAAGCAAGTTAAGCCCTATTGCTGCGACCAATTATTCTGTATGGAAACCACGAGACAGATATGTTAGGATGTCCCTAGCATACCTATGCTAGGGACATCCTAACATACTCATGACTAATTTCATAAGAAATACTAAGACAACACGCAAATTAAAAAGAAGGCTACCTCAAGACCTATGTACCTGGCCGAATTGTAATTCTATAGAATATACATCGCTGGGCATATATTCTCCAAGAGATTTTCATCTCTAATTATCACAAATATTACTAAATGTGCTTGCAATAATTCGTGAAATGATTAAAAAAAAATTTTTTTAAATCAACAGGCTCGTGCGTGGCGGAAGACAATTTATACCATTCTTGTTCTGTTTTCTCTTTTCAACATATATATATATATATAATATAAATATAACATAAATTATATTACATTATATCATAATATCATGACATGATATAAAATTATACAAAAAATTATATGAAATTATAAAGTAATTTTACCTTTGATCTGCTAAATGTGGTAAAGCTCGGGTAACAAAGGTAGTATCCTGTCGCACTATCACAATTCAACTAAACAATTCGTTCGTTAGAGCGATCTAGGGAAGCCCTCGCTGTGATCAGCTGGTATTTATAAAGACCAATGGAAATACGTAAATTCTAGAGTAACGATTCTATTATCTATATATTCTCGAAAGTTTGCGAAGAATGTCAAGGTTATGTCTCTTCAATATACTAAAGTAATAACGGTGTTCTAGAAAAAATATCTATAGCAAAATGTGTTTTGCATCATTGTTTAAAGTTGCTCCGAATATTCTCTAAATATTCTTCTCATTTACTTATTATTATTATCATCTAATTAATTAATTATCATTATTATTATATAAATGTTACGGATAGATATAAGATATCAGAGCTATGAATATATATCTAATTAGGAAATAATAGATATACATAGAAAAAAATATAAGAAAATTTTTTATATGTAATTAAACCGAGTGTGAACATATATAATTCCAACATCGAAGATAAAAGATACGGCACCTCTCAGCGAGTCCCGAAAATAACGGGAACCCACGATGATTAGAAGAAACTCATCTTTGATTCATTTTTGCCCTGCTTGCAGGATACATGTTCGCAAATTTTATTCTGCTATTTTATTTGGACGACCACAAGAGAACAATATTCGCATTATGCAATAAACACGCCTACAGGCTCTATTGAGCACTACAAGAAGAACAAGATATGAAATAATCTAAAACATAGGTCATTGTTCAAGATTTTATACGTGTTGCCTTGGATTCTGGAATGTTCTTGATGTAAATAATTTATATCGAAGCTTATATCAAAGTCACGCTTATATGAGTCGCAAATGGATTAAGCAGCAACCGTTGCCGAACAAAAGAAGATCGTTATCGCTCGGTAATATCAAGCGTCGAAAGATTAGTGTCTTCAGTGTCTTGCAAGAACCCAGAAGTAATGATTGTTACTGAGTTAGCGCGAGTATCCAGATATTGTAAATATAGTTGTAGCGTAATTGTTAAGTCATTTGACGATTAGAAAAGTTTGTTTTCTAACTGATTCTTATCTTTACATGTTCTCATCTCTGAACACTCTTTCTCTCTGAACCGGCAATAAATAAATATGTAAACGTTGTGCTGCGCGAATCATCGCAGGCTAACCTTAACCTTAACAATACTTTTTCGTTATAAAATCCTGCCTAACGTTAAACAAAGCAATCAGAAAATTAATGAATGACGCTAGTCGAATATGTTTCAATTCGAAGCATATCGAGGAGATGCGTTCATCCGTACTTTATTTGGAAATTAATCGCGGATCATATCATTAACATAATATGCAAGAATGTATGAAAAAAGGAAAGAGAGAGAGAGAGAGAGAGAGAGAGAGAGAGAGAGAGAGAGAGAGAGGCAGAGAGAAAGAGAGATACGGCAGTATATCGAACGAAAGCTTGAGCATTTGCATTTTATGAGTCGTTAAAATTTTGCGATTGGATATAACCGATATTTTGTCACGATATTTATATTTGGGTATTCAAGAATAATTGAATCTGGACTGGACTGGACTACGAGGCATAATAAAAAGATGAACAATGAGAACAATGATAATGATCATTTATTGTGATAGTAATCGTCTCCTTCTAGAATGAAGGTAAAAAAAAGCCAATTCTCAATTCAGACGAGCTCGAGATTTTATTGACTTGTTAGACTATTACGAAATTTTTAAAATTCCGTGTAACATATTTCACGTTGGTATCTATTCAGTCAATCCCGAAATCGGAACGTCAATACACGTTTTCCATTATTGGTGATTTGGCGGATATTGGTGATTTTTCGCTTGCATCTAATTTGAATTTTAAGAAATGTCTTATAGTTACAATTCGTTGTAATCACGTTGTAATCATGTTGAAAGAACGATCGGACAGGATTAAAGTTATTAAATAAGTTACTAAATAAGTTATTAAATAAGAAAGTAAGCCCATTTTTTATCTTTCGCTCGACATTTGTTGCATTTCATTTGTTGGCTTCCTATTTCAATGTTCATAATTTCCGGGATACATTCGAACGGTTGTCTCGGTATTTCCTGATAAATTAATTTATTCTTATCATTAATTATTTAAATCCACCGTAATATATCACACGATAGTTTTCGATATTTCGTTGAAAATAAATTCGTTAAAAATAAGATTACGGATGCTATTATTTATTTTTACTCAGTGAAGCATCGAGTTATTATTGCAAACGCTCTTTGCGTCTTTCAGGTATATTCAACAATCGTTATATCGCTTATCGATAATCATGAACCGATATTATGAAAATATCGATGAAATATCAAATGAAATATATATCGATGAAAATACATTTTCTTGTTAGCATCGTAGTATTGTCGAGCATTCTCATCGAGCACGTTCATCGAAAACTAAAAGTAAAGATAACATCAATTTAAAACAACATTAATTACGCTTAGCAAGCCAAAACCTAACTTCATCCTCGCCGAGTATTCCAGAGACAAGTGCAACGGGAAATTACTGGTTTACATGCCTGATATTCTGCAGCGAGTCGTGTGCATCAAGTGTATGACCTGAACAAGGGCGGATTCCCTTAAGGATGCCCTTGAAGGACACTCTCGGCTCCGCTCGCTTGGCGATTCCTCGTTGCGCACGCGACATTCGCCACGGTTGCCGGCCGGATAGAGGCGAGCACCACGAGATATCCATGGGGAGACTTTCAGCCAAGAGGGTGACGCCATCAACCAATGGGGAAAAATGAGGGAAAGGTAAGGAAGAAAGGAGGAGAGAGAGAGAGAGAGAGAGAGAGAGAGAGAGAGAGAGAGTGAGGAGGACGGCGTGGCCGGACGCTCTCGTTCACGTCGTAACTTTCGACTTGAAGGGAAACCGGATCTACCAGACAGCCGGGCGCCGCGAACTGCACCCCTCTTCGATATCGATGAAGAGTAGCCGCCGACCTTCCTGCCGACCGTGCGGTTCCTCTTCATCGTGGAGCTTCGCGTTCCGTCGATCGCTGCCGATAGGACGCGATATGCAGAATACGCGATTCTATCGGGATTCATTCGCTGCGTTTCCTCTTTTGTTTTAACTAGGATTTGTCTCAACTTTTGTCTTAGGATCATGAAGGAGGGTCATAAAGGATTTAACGGACGAGAAAATTACAATAGGAAGGTAATAAAGGAAGGAAAAAAAAAAGAAACTATGGTTTATTCTGCAGCATGTGCCGAAAAAAGGAAGGACCTTTTTTTTTCATTTGTGTCATTGTTTTCAAATTTTCATGGGATCGTCCGCCTTTATGGAATTTCCTCAGAAGCTTCCTCATGCCGTCCAAGTACCATCATTTTAAACAATAAAAAGAAGTTAAGGGATTTTTACGCTTCATGGTGGAAAAGAAAATCCTGCAGTATCTAAAACCTCAACAGGTAAAAATCTTATCTGCCTAGATAGATACTTCACGTAGATACTTGTATGGTGCGCGTATACAGGAATAGCACTGTAAATAGCGCAGCAACGGAAAAATAATATTTTATCAGAACAATGGTACTTTATCGAAAAACTGAGTTTGATTTGTTTGCGCTTCGATGAAGCTAGATGCAAAGATACTCATTTCTAACGAAGCTGCTTCTACTCAAACGCGCTTCGGCAGTAACATTTTCTAATTTTTTAAGTTTCTTTTAATAACGCAATGATTTTGGATGATTGGATGATTGAAAGGTCTCATCGAGGCTTTTCCTCCTTTATTTCTTACTTGTCGGAGATGTTGTCGGAGTATTTTCGCCAAACTTTATCTCGAGCATCTTGCTCGTCATCTTGCTCCGATAATTCAAAATTTCGATTATTCGTGAGGGGAGTGTCCCGATTCGATTAAATTTTTAAATCACTGAACCGTTTTACGAGGGCATTTGTATGCTTTTTTCTATTTTATTCTCCCAGCCTGTCTTTTATGACTTTTCTGCCGAGATTTCCCATCTTGGGTGGTTGACCATAGTGTGTCATGTCGAGGAATGCTCATCCTTGACGTAATGATTTCCGAATTATCGTCGGAATGTCACGATCCTGTTGGCTACGGATTTTTCCAGGAATCGCTTCTTTCCAGGCAAGTGCTGCAGGTGAAAACAGATCCAAATGGTAATCGTGAGCCAGGCTCATTTTCAGAAGACGTCCTCGGAATTTGAAAGAAGCGCTGCGAGGATTCGCCGGATTGGCGTTCCAATCCAATGACCAGACAGAGCCAGAATGAGTACACGTGGTGCTCTTATGACCGAAACTGGCTCATTGCATGATACCGCGAGTCTCTCAGAGGCAGAATCACGATCTGGTGAACCGTGCGAGAGAGGTGAGTATCGGATAAATCGTCTCTAACGAACGCGAGTTTACGCGAGGACCATGGAAGGAAAGACGCGACCAAGAAGAACACCATAATTGGTCGGCACAAAGAACTTTGGAACTTGCTCGCCCGGCTCCCTAAGGTTTAGCGCAAGATATTATCTCTCCTGCTGATCTATTGGTTAGAAGAATAGACGAGACTGCACAAGAGAAGATGGAACTTGTTAAGGTATACTTTCGCAGTTTCAACGATTCAAATGAATGTCTCGAAAAACATAAGAAAAGCAGAAATACAAAAGAACTGCGAGGATTGGGAGTAATAGAAGACCCTGTGTCACCTCAACAATATATGAGAAAGTGACTTTATTGTTGGAGATCTTTCTTTGCTTTTCAGATATAAAAGTGGTCTCTCTAGAATAGCCGGTGAAACAAATAACTTAAAACATCACGAAATCATCAATTTGTTAGCGGAACATCAGCTATCACGTTTCCTATTTACCGGAGACTTGCCAAGTCGCACAATTAATTCGCGCAATTAAAACGTGCACCAAGTTTCAGCATTATCTACCAATCATTTCCTCAAACGAGCGTGCGATCGATGAAGGCACGCGGCTTAGTTCCCCGAATCCTCGAATTTTAACGAAACTCTTAGCACGCTTATATGACATTATTAAAAAGAGAGAGAGAAAAAAAAGAACTGAGCACAACAATTGCCGGTCGCTTGCGAATAATTATCCGCTCGATCTCTCGTTGTATCGTAATCTATTTGTTCACACAGGATACGTTAACGATGCCGATCAGTAACCAGCGGCGAGGGAACGAGAGGAACTCGCCGCCATCGTTAATGGCCGTCCTAAGTACGCGCGCGCGGGGGGAAACGGAAACGGTCTAATTCGTAGCCCAATTCGTGGGGAGATGCAAAAATGTCGGGGATAAGTCGGGGACCATCTTTGAGACTGTAATTGAGTGGCGCGGCATAGGTAGAAGAACAGAGGAAGCCGACGACTCGGTCGGCGGAATACGCGAATGTTGTTTAAGGTCTAGACACAATGTTGGACCCCCGAATTAGTGGTCGCTCCGCGCCGGTGCCTCTACGGTAATTAACGAAATTAGCCGCAATTAGAGAGAGACCCGGCGTGGACCGGTGCGGCTCCGGCGCGGCGTGTCCCTCCAGAAGAGGGACCTTCGCGCGAGAACCTCGAAGTCACACCGGCGGAACGCCGGGAAGGGAGGGCTAGAGGGAGAGGGAGAGGGAGAGGGAGAGAGAGAGAGAGAGAGAGAGAGAGAGAGAAGACGAGAGAAAGGGAGAAAGAAAGACAGAGAGAAATCGTAGTGTGTGCTGCACTTACGGCAAGCCTTAATGACTAACCGTCTCTCGTTCGAAAAAGTACCTAAGCACGAAGCTATGGGAACCGGGTGTGTGTTGGTCCCGGCGCGATTATCATCCGGCCAGCGAGGGATAAAAAGGAGGCATGCCCGTTCCTGGTAAACGGGTTGTATGATTCGTGCGGCCGATCGTGGAGGATGACCCCGTTACCCCGCGCTGGACGTTGATTTCCATGGCATGCGTTAAGTGAAAAGAAAGCACGAGCGACAGGTGTTACTGTCCTTTGACGCGTAGCGAGAGAGAATAGATCGATCGTCGATTATATCACGGCGACGAATTCGTTATGCGAAATTCTGAAATTCTATGCAGGACACACTTGGCTTTTGAAAGGCCGGCATAACAACCGTGTGACCGTGGTTAAGAAACCGTACGTCATCTTTGCAACGTCCCATTTGACGTATCGTCAAACTGTCAGTTGTCAGGCTCTGTTTTTGTCGTTAAACTTTTGACTACGTTTTCAAGTTTTCTCCTAACTTTATGATCTCGCATTTGCGATGGCATTGATTCCAGCCTTTAAATTCCACGGAATCCTCGTCCCGCTGGCACGCGTGCGTGACCTTTGCCTTTCCCGTTCTGAGAATTCGAGTCTCGGGAATCCTCGACATCGCTTGAGTCGATTAATCAATCAATCAATCAATCAATTAACGAACCGAACGGGAAACCGGGAAGTTAACGATTAATTGACGACCTTACGTGGTTGATTTTTATTCAAAAGCATTTTCGACCGTCGATCTGATAATTACGTGATCGAGCGAGGCGCCAATCATAAGCCGTGCATCAGCGTAGAATGAAGAAGAGAAGCGAGCAGCGCTCGCTTCTTCGCGTACGTATCCGTCTCTCTCTCTCTCTCTCTCTCTCTCTCTCTCTCTCTCTCTCTCTCTCTCTCTCTCTTCACGTGACATATCGAGGAGACTCCACGCCGCGACGGCGTCCGATATTATTCCGCGAGAGTTTAGTAACTCCAACGCATTTCGCCCGAGCACCCTTCCTTGTCAGTACAAAGTGAAGCATCGATCAGACCAACTGCGACTTAGTGCATAAACGCGTGCGTCGACCGTAAGATAATAATAGTTTATAAGCACATATGCATAGTTACCGCAGCTGATAATCCTGCTCGCGGATCGAAGATATAAACTATAACAGTGTATAGCCGCATATTGTCATGCGGCAGTTTGTTCAGTGCGCTCGGATATTGGCCGCGTAGCCTCTGATGAAGGCAGACGCGGAATACGCGCGGCTGAAAGTCCCGGCCGTTCCGCGGCCGTCCTCTTATCGCTCTTAATAAAGCAGTCGAAATATTCCGCCGTTATCGGATTGGTTCTGCCTGCCTTGTTCCTCGCGCCTGCTCTGAATCGGCCGCTCTGAATCACCGAAACGATCGCTCCCGCTGAATAATTATCTTTATGCTCTCCTTCGGCGGGGAAATAATCTCCGTTCTTCCCGACGACGCTCAACGATCTATCTGACTTATCTGCTGGAGCTCTGCGCGAGACGTATAAATTCGCGCTCCACGCTTCGCCTATCCCCTCCCTTCGCCATCCTCGAATTCCTCGTTCTTGGAAGCTCCCCGTGCGCGAATCTCCCTCGATTACGCCGACCCGCTCCGGACAGTCTGACACCGTAGGTCAGCGTGACAGCTACGACGGCAACGTGGATCCGCATTCAGCGTCACACGGTAGGTCGGATCCCGCTTCGGCCCAACGTTCAACGAACACACTGCACTGTCGTGCGCGTACTTTCAGCTTCTATACTACTGCTTCTATACTACTTTTGGCCGCGTCGTTGATTACGTCAGAAAGCCCGACTGCAGAACAGCGGAGCGGTGCGCGCATAAAGGCGGTAGATAAACGTAAGGGGGCATTGATCGTACGTCGCGCTCCTCCATTCACCAAGTTGGCGGTTATGGCTATACTTATGTACTTAGGTGTACGTACACCACGTGCGCACACGCGCGCCGGGCCCTCTCGCGTGTGCGGAGCCTCCGCGTGGTCACCAACGAGAGCTCGGATACGGCCATGCATGGTCACGGCACATACGTCGACGGAATCGTTCGAGGGCCAGAAAGAGAGAGAGAGAGAGAGAGAGAGAGAGAGAATAGCCCTGACCTTCCGCAAGCCCGCGACCGTAACTCGCGATAAAACGAAAGGGCCGTGACGTCACCGGTGCCCCGCCTGTCGCTCCGACTAGGCTAGTGTGCTTCGGGGAGGACCGGCGATGCCCGCCATCGCGAAACACGAGCTTTGTAAAAAGTATCGCTGGAACGGATGACCCAAGGGGTCACTCCGAGGCTCGAGCGCCGGAAGAAGAAGCCTTGTTCGGAAGAGGCTGCGCCGCCGAGTCTCCGAAACGGCGAGTTCCTCCGCATCGGTTGCTGAATATCATTCTCTCTGACGCGACTTTCCCGGGAAACGCATTATTGGAGTATTAACGTATGAACGAGCTTGAGATACGCGCGATGCTAATCCGTGGGAATCCGGCTGACGGCCTGACAGCCGCGGATTTCAACCGGACTTAATGTGACACGCGAGCGAAATTACATTTATGGAAACAGAGCGCGGGTTAACGTTAACTTTGGGCCCGTGTTTCCTTTTTAACGCGTAATTGCCCGAACGAACGGCTAACATTTCACGGTGCATCCGACACGCGTACAAAGCGATAAATAATAAGACAAATAAACGTTGTTCCGCGAGTATCCGTGCAAGCCCGTTTTATTGCTCGATAAATTCCAGCAGCGGGCAGCATTCGGCGGTATCATTAAGACGTTACATCAAGACGTTATATCGGATCCGCTCCGCGCTCGTCCCATGCTAAGAGGATCTCTGAAACGTTACCTTATTGCATCCTCTGATCGCGCAATCCCTTGCGTTATTATTATCAACGCTGAACATACCATCGTGGCGAACTCTCGCGAGGACGGATCCTCCACGAGCGATTGCCGCTCGTGACGAGCGGGCGAGACTTGCAGCATCCGAGCTGCATCCGGCTAATTTATCGCGCGCGGGAGAAAAAAAGAAAAGCCGCCCGGTGGTAATCGTCGCGGATGCGAGCGTCGTTAATCTCACCACCGCGTGAGCGAAATGAACGAAATGAGCGTGGGGAGGCGGGGKGGGGGGKGGGGGGAGAGGAGGCGGTGAGCGGCCTTAATCTGCCTCGAGGTGCCCGCGCGATCGACCCCGACTTCCAGATTACAGTAAATTCCGGCGAGCCGATTACGTTGCTTGCCGGGCCCGGGCGATGCGAGGCGCGGCGAGGTGAGGTGAGGTGAGGTGAGGTGAGGTGAGGTGAGGGAGCGGGTCGGCTTCTATCCCCGTGTGGTCCCCGAACCGGTCCCCGACGATGGGTGTCTGGGTGTCAAGTACGCCGTGCAGTAAAACGGAATTACTGCGAGTACGCCAGAGAGCGAGCCAAGACGAGAGAGAGAGAGAGAGGGGGGGGGGGGAGAGGAGGGAGCAAGGGGTGGAATGTCGTTCGCTTTTATGTGCTCGTTAACGGTACCGGATTTGCCTCTAGTTTAGAGTCCCGGGGCGGACATTTGAAAGCAGGAAGGGGCAGGGGGGGAGGGGGAGGAGGCAGGCGGAAGAAAGAAAATAGAGAATCCACGGGAGCTTCCAATCCGATTACATCGGGGCGCGGCGGCGGTTAAGTGATTTAAACGTGTTTTACTGTCCCGCTTCGAGACGCGCGCCGAAGCTCGATTCTAATATCGGCCGGCGAGTGGCCCGGTCGAGATATCCCCCCCCCCCCCCCCCCCCTCACGCCGATAACGAGACGAGACGAGAGGGGCGATGCCGGTCGCAGAATCGGCATCGCCGCGAGACGAAAATGGCAGACGAAAACTTTGCCGGGAAGAGGTAATTGCAGTAACTGTAGATTGAGGTAACTGTAAAAAAGAGACGGAAACAATAAGGGAAGACTTTCTTTTCGGTCTCTGACTAATCTGCGGCAGGGAAAATCCGCAAGGTCGCAGGCAGGGGCTGCAGGTAGGGAAAAGTCAACGTTCCAACGACACGTTGGGTACCGTTGATCAAAGACGCTCGCTCGTGAACGGCCGCTCGCGATTGTAGGGGTGAGGGACAAGGGAAGGGCGACAGGGCGGCCGGCGCACCGCCGATTCCGGGGCGCGTTCGTGATACCGCGCCGATAATCGTTCGCGTGCCGGCAAGGCGCGAAAGACGTAAGGGCGGAGATACAAGCCCGATACGCGGCGGAACAGGCTGATCGACCGGATAAGGTAATGACTAAATGCTAATATAGGGAACCGCGCACGTATCTGCTCCTCGCGCACGACACACTGGACGAGAGCGTCCAATTTCGCGGGCGCGATCCTTCTCCCTCTCTCTCTCTTTCTCGTGAGACTTGACGGCTCCGAGGAGGGTCAAGCTTCGGCCGTGTCCGCGGTAATTTTTACAAATCAAGAGAACATTAGATATCCCAATCCTTTCAGCGCAATGATGATCAGTCTACGCCGAACGTGCACTGCGAAATGCCGCGGCCGTATCAACGCAACAGGGACAAGCGTGAAAGGGCCCTCCAGTCGCGGCCCTACCCTCGCGTAGGTCTTGCAGGGTTAAATCCCGCGCGCAACCGTGAGTACCGGGCGCGGGATGCTTATGTATGCATTTTAGGAGGCGAAACCCAAGACGATAACGGCGCTCGCGAGCCCTTCGCGCCTCGCGGCGCGAAACGCCGTCCCTTATCGTCCCGGTATCTCGGGCGATGCCGACGTTACATGTCCGTATCGAGTGTCATTAAGTGTGATTATATGGCTCTGCCCGCTGCGGCGGCACCGACGCGGGGGAGGTTTCCGTGCCGTCTCCAGGTGAAGGGCTACTCGATGCTCGGCGCGGGGGAGGGGCGGCGGCAGCGGCGGCGGTGCGGAACGGAGCCTCCGCTACCTGATCGATACGTAATTTATTGCCATATCCGATATTAAAGTATCGTGGATGAAGGGATTGGCCGGGAGAGTCATACCGAAGGAGACAGCGCGCGGTGCACCGCCTGCAACCGCGATCTCTCCCGCTTCGGCCCTCCTCGCCCCGCCACGGCCGCCTCCCCTCCGTCGCGCGTATTGTTCCTCCGTGTGTTGTGTGCTCGCGACAAGCGACAAGCTCGACGATATATATTACTCGTTCTCCTACCCTCAGCGAGTCATAATTTAATATAATGAATAACCGCGAGGCTAGAAAGAGCGAGAGAACACTTAGCCGGTCGTAGCAGACGCCAGGGCGGGTAAGGGGCCGGGGGAGGGGGAGGGGGAGGGGACGATAGGAGAAATCGATCTCGGGCCGTGGAGTAGGGACATTTATCGCGCGAACTAAATCTCTTTTTTTTCCCCTTTCTCTCTCTCTCTCTCTCTCTCTCTCTCTCTCTCTCTCTCTCTCTATCTCTCTCCCTGTCTCCCTTTCCGCCCGCGTACGATCCTGACCCGGTTTTTCGATCTCGCGGCGAATTTATTGGCGGCTTAATCGCGAGACGGGCCGCGACCCGACTTTATTTGGATGTGCCCTCGATGTGCGCTGAGTAATTTACTCTCGCGCCCGCGACGAACGTTACGACGTAATAAATGACACGCGACGCGGGAATCGGCAGGACCGATCCATCTTGCCGGGCTCGGGCTCCCCCTCGTCCCCCCTTACGTAAATATAATTTCCCCGTTTAGCGTCTAATTCACGTTCACGTTCGCGTTCACGCGGCATTGATGAGTCCGTGACGTAAACGCGACGGCCGAAGCCGAAGATCGAAGCTGGCGGCCACGAGTCGCGAATTGACAGACAATTTTTACACGGGAACGGGGGGGGGAACGCAAGGGTGGGGGGAGAAGGGAGGGGGAGACGCCCGGCGCCACGGCTGGCTTCCCGGCGCTACCGGGAACGCTCGTTTTCGCCCCCGGGACAGGGCCCGGTGTCTCTCCCCCTGCCCCTGCCCCTCCCCTCCCCTCGTCTCTCTCTCTCTCTCTCTCTCTCTCTCTCTCTCTCTCTCTCTCCAGCTTCCCCGACCGAGAGGAGAGATAACGAGCCGCTGGCCCTGTAATTTTTTAATTACGTAAGCGGCTCTCGCGGCCGCTCGAACCGGGTGACTTGCAGCGGAATCCGCTCCCTAATTTTTTAATGACAGCCGGCGACGGGGGTACAGATAGGTATTTGTGGGCGGTACCAGGGACTGGCGGAGGAAACATAAGGTCGCGGCCGCTCCGAGGTAGGAAGGTAGAAAAGGCGAGGAACGACGGAAAAACGCGGCGCCGTCGAAACGAGGGAGGGACCATCGTGGACGGTGAAATTATAACGTTGAAGAACTTAGAAACATCATGCGGGAGAATTAGGAGCTCTTCCCCCTTCTGCTCGCCGGATGTGGTTAAATCGCCGCGCGATAAATAGGAAAAGAAGAAAGGAGATAATCGAGGCCGAGGTGCGGCGCTCAGCTGCGCACAGATAAATTGGTACAGCGTGGCAAAAAGGTCGTCAGGCAAATGCGTTGCACCCCTGACAATCTACCCGCGAGAAGCCCGCGAAGGTTTCAATCGCCGCACCGCGGCGGATTGATGTGGCGAGCACGAGTAAAGAGGAAACCGTATCCCTTCGTGGCGAGTCCTCAGGCGCGGCGGTCGAGTAAAGGTCAAGTAAAACCGGCAACTCGCGGATGGAGAACCGGGGCGCGACGTTTGCGCAGCCTTCTGACGCGACTTTGGCCGTCAGAGGAAAGAAATTCCAGGCGGAATAGATTGCCTGGAATTTCCTCTGCTCCTCTCGCCGGCAACGTGATTTTTCCCGGATGTTATGCTCATCGGGGATCCGAGATCTCGCGGAGCGGGAGCGTCAGCCGGTCGGGCAATCCGCGAGGTTTATTATGCGCGCGATGCGCGCGCGCCCTAACTGGAGCTTATAAATAAATATCGCGATTTCCGTCGAAGAAATCGAAACCCGAAGCCGGCATCGACGGCAACGGCGGCAAACACAACGAATCGATAAAAATTCGTCCCCGCGCAGCCGGCCGCCATAAATATTCCAATAAAGGTCGAGCGTGCGTCGTCGAGCCGCCTTCGGAGCGTTTCGTCTCGCGTATGCACGCGATATACGTTACCTCGTGCGCGCGCGCGCGCGTGTGTGTGCACGCGTGTGTCAGACGGAGAGAGAGAAGCTGCGATGTGACTCGCAGTATCATGAAACGAGACTACCATCGATCCTTATCCTCTTCGTTTGCCGTATCGCCGTATCCTCGTCGTATCCTCTCCGGCTGCCGTAATGGCGTGTCGCGGAACGCTTCGAGTTCGAGGTACGACATTTGCGTCAAGATCGAATCGATTTGGAATTATTCTGCATGCACGTCAAACGGCGGAACTGCCTCGCGGTCTGGACTCGTACCGGTTCATCGCTCGTGGTTCACGGCTCTTTTCAAAGCGGCTTTATCCCCCGTGTCCAGTTCCGCGGTATTTCCTTCATGGTACTCGCGATAACGAGTGAACGTCCGCGCGTTTTCGCGGAGCTCGTCGCAGACATAAATTAATCAGATTTTATGTAACGCGTTTGAGATTTTGTCAGCATACCGCTCGAGCATACTCGAGCATCCCCGCTTTATTCATTCTCGACGATCGAATCCTCGACCGAGTCCTCCCCCGGTCGCAAGCACAGACGCTTCGCGTTTCCACGAGTCTGCGGATGCAATAGCAGTTAATATGGTATGGTTTTAATAATATGGCACGCGCGGCTTTTCCTAGCGTTCGATCTCAGGGTCGCGGCGGTTAAAAGCTTCAGCTTCGAAACGCTGAAATTGTCTTAAACTCGATTCGTCCGCCGCGGCGGACGTCGAGGAGAGCGCAGCGATGAAGAATCGTTATCGTCGCGTTTGTCGCAACGTCATGGCAACACGTCATGGCCATTTCCCGCTAATCGCCGTGCATCTTCGTTTATTCGAACACACGAAAGCCGGCCGCTGGAATTATACGAGAGCCGGCGCGAATGTTGCGCGCTATCGACGGCCATTATTAATGTTACTATTTACTCATTGCTGCCGCCGCAATTGTCATCACGCCAGACAGTACGCGGCACTAATTACCGTCACGGCAGCCCATTGTTCCACTTAAAGCCGATTGTTATCGTTACGCAAATTACAGCCAATATAGTACGCGGGGCAGTAATGATTTCGCGCCGATATCAATTCCAGGCCGCAGATCGCGCGATACCCGATAGACGTCAGCTCGATAATTGCCGGCTGCAAATGAAAAATGATTTACGCGCCGAAAAGATCATTCACGTCGACTCGCGGTCGCCGCTGAGCGCGGCCGGGAGGGAGACGGGGGATTCATCCGAGAAAGGAGAAACGAGACACCGAGCGTGTGTGCGAAATGCATGGAAATAAAGCGAGCAGATAAATGGTGGACGCCAAACTGTGGACGCCGGCAGGATCAAACTCGCGATTCAAGTCTATTAGCCGAGAGAGAGAGAGAGAGAGAGAGAGAGAGAGAGAGAGAGAGAGAGAGAGAGAGAGAGAGAGAGAGAGAGAGAGAGAGAGAGAGAGGGCGCGCAAGAAATCTGAACAGCATCATTCTCCGATCATTTCCCTCTCTTCTCTACCCACCATCGCCGAAAATCCGTAACGGAGGCAAATCCGATCGGCGCAATCCGGAGGCGCCGGGACATGCGAGCGCAATCGATCGCGGCGTGTTTCTTCCCGCGGAAATTAGATCAACGAGCTCGGCGTAAAAATACCGGGGCGATCCGGCTCCGAGCGCGGTAATGCTCGCGATTGACTGCTCGCGATCGGCGACGATAATTAACGGAAACGAGGAAAAACGGGAACCGCGGCGGGGTATAAATCACGTTGAGCGGCGCGCAACGGGAAAAATCGCTCGTCGCGAACATGTAAATTAACAGGGTATCGAGGGTATCGAGCGAGGGCATATAATACCTCGCGACAGCGGGACGGCCGCTCCGAGTTTAGAGGCGCTCCGAGAGCGCGGTCGAGAGATCGGAACGTTAAGCGGCGTTTGTTCGCGTGATCGATGTCGCGGATCATTAAATCGCGATTGTGAATAAAGCCGTCCGGGGTGGGGGGGGGGGGCCGGGGCCGGGGCCGGGGCCGGCGGCGGCGGCGACGGCGGCGGAGCCCGCGGGATCTTGTAATTATCCGTTTCTGTTTGTATAAATCAAGCGGGGATCAATTAACGCTGCGAGCAAGGGAGGGAAAAAAGGAGCGAGGCCCGCGAGGAGGAGAAGGAGGGAGGGGGGACGAGCGTGGCGACGGAAGGAGAGCGATAGCGTGCGCCGCTTTATAACGCTCGAGAGCCCCGATCGAGACGTGCCCGCGATCTTAAATCAACGTCCTTTACCCTCGGCCGGAGATAAATCTTGTCGCGCGCCGCCTCGGCACGGCCTTAAGAAATATAGAAATACGATCGCGCATAGAAACGGAGCGTTTTGTCGGTCGCGTGTAGCCCGCGGCAACGTCCACGATCGACGCCGATCCGATCGGATTAAGCATCTCGATCTCGCTATCGAGATCGGAGGATCGAAGGCTTCGAAAAACCGTCCCGGCGGTCGAATTATCCTATACGATTATCGTATCTGCGGACTCGTGGAAA
The DNA here is from genome assembly GCA_020341155.1 of Eciton burchellii. Lineage (NCBI taxonomy): Eukaryota > Metazoa > Arthropoda > Insecta > Hymenoptera > Formicidae > Eciton > Eciton burchellii. The sequence goes on along the minus strand of JAHMML010000018.1, from coordinate 2,567,658 downwards.
CGCGAAGCTGTGCTTGCGACAGGAATCGAGAATTCGATCGTCAAGGATCAATAAATGGAAGATTACGGCAAAATTTAAGGCACGTTGCATAAAATCTGATTAACTTGACGTCAAGTGACGTCAAGTTACGTGAAAAATCGATTTGAAAGCATTTGAAAGCATTCGGAAGTGCTCCTCTGAGCGCAGCGCAGCAAACGAGGAGATCCATTCGCAACGAGCGTCGCGACGCGAGTGCAGTGAGTCCGGTGGCGTCTCTTATTAGCCGCTAAGGCGTCCCGACGCCTTGCTTGCAGAAAAATCCGCGAGATGGGGACGCCCGCAAAAGCCGCGAGCCTCGGGAACGGAATGTGGAAGGAACGCGCACGGAGGCGAGAGGCGTCGCGACGCCCGCAGAAGCTCGCGCCGCTCTCCGTTATTGGCTCGTAAGCGCGACGATTAAACCGATTCGACGAACGTGCGCGCTGCACTTTCCGGCTTCGGATCCCGCGATTATGAAATCACGCGGGATCGCACGACCGAACGAGCCGCGCTCGTTATTTTTGCGGATAGCGGCTTGGCACGCCAAGTCGCGAAACAGGATCCGCCTCGCGTCCCCCGCGTAATTTGGCACAATCGCGTATCCTCGCGCAATTACGATCCCCGGCGTAATTTTATCCGGCCATCCCGAGACGCGGATCGGGCGATCCGAAACTAGATTTACGGATCGTAATGCTCGCGATGACGCCGTTCGCGCGGCGTCGTCTCGCTCGAGTCACTCGTCGAAGGGTGTAAAATTCCGCGGAAGTCGTCGAGTTGTCTCTCTGGCATTATTCCATGCAGCATAATAATTTTCGGGATCATTAATGTTAAACCGATTGCATCATTTCCGCACGCAGAGCCAGCCGCGCTCGCCTCGGCGAGCGCGCCAAGCTCTCTCCAAAGTATCGTTGACCCACGCATTATCGGTGCATCCACTCGCGCGCGGAGTGCATCCGCCCCGTTGTCATGGGAATACAAAGAGATTCGGAGGCGAGATAGGCGCCTCTAAGCGCCACGGCCGAGCGACGAGGGGCGGCGGGGAAGTGACGGCTGACAGGAGAGACGGGAGTGTCGCGCGCAGCGCGAAAGAAGGAGGCTGCGAAGAGGGCACCGTTGCTCGCATTCGCGAAGTCGCCGGGGGCTGTGTCACCTCCGCGACTCTCCTCGCGCTTTGCATCCCTCTTCTCGCATCCCTCCCTTCTCGCCTCACCTCACCCGCGGCGCGCATCTTCCCGCCCGTTGCTCGCCGGCCGCCCACCCGCGCGCGCGGGATTCTCCGTCGTCACGGCGCGAGGGCGAAAGGGAGACGGCGGAAGGTGGAAGGTGCCCGACGGTGGATGCGCGGGGGGAGGGGGGAGTAGGTATATAGGGGGGAGGGGGGAGTAGGTGCCGACTCCGAGCATAGCTAACTAGCTGAATCTGAATCAATACTCACTTCCGCCGCCCCCTCCTTCCCACGAGCACTACCACCGTATAGCATCTCGTCGCCCTCCCCTTCTCCCCCTCCCCCGCAGTCCCACCCTCTCGCGACGGATTCCGCCGCGCGCGCCGAAGAGCTTCCGAGGATAGGGAGTCTCTCTCTCTCTCTCTCTCTCTCTCTCTCTCTCTCTCTCTCTCTCCCTCTCGAGAAAGAAATAGAGGGAGAGAGAGAGAGAGAGAGAGAGTGTGTTTCTCCCCGAGGTGTCCCGATGTTTTCCACCCTCTATTTCCTCCCCCCCTCCCCCCCTTCTCTGCACCCTCTTTCCGCATCACGGGAGTGGCGTTTTCGATAGACGCGACGGTGACGCTTGATCGGCTCCGAATTCACGCTCCCGCGATCCACGCGCCGCCGCCGATTTACTTAGATCGCGAGCTGTCGCATCTCGGCGTACGCCGAGCGGAAGATCGCTGATGGTTGTCTACTTCCGCGAGGAGGGAGGGATCGATCGCGTACGCGAATTGAATAACGCGAAACTGTATTCGTTATCCGGCATGCGACTCTCTCTCTCTCTCTCTCTCTCTCTCTCTCTCTCTCTCTCTATTTCTGCGGACAGAAAGTTTTCCAGCGTTAATCGCTCGAGAATGGGGAGAAGAGTCGATGGCTTTTGTTATCCAGTCGCGCTTCGCCGCGCGATCTCGTGTTCTCCCAATGCGATACATTTGATCGAAAAGCATATCGCCAATTAAATTACGTTCGTAACGTTCACGAGCGAGATTATTGTTACTCAATTTTTTGCTCTCGCAGATGTAATCGCGAAGCGATTTGTTTGGTCCGAATTGTTAGTGATAATCTGGCACTCTCGTTTCCGAGCGATACTAGAGCGCTCCTGCGACCTTGTAACGGTATTCCCGCTTTAAAATTGGCGGCGCTCGTTGTCCCGATGCGCTCCCGTGTCGCCATAAGGCGGTCGTTTCGGGGGGGATGTTTCCCCATGGCTCTATAGCATTACCCTCCACGGTTTTACGGCAGCGGCATCCCGCTCCGATGCGTTTAAGATTCGAGTCTTAGCTTTCAGGCGAGATATACAAAAGTCTAGTCGCACGTGGCTTCTGATATCGCGCGAGAACCTCCCTCGTCGCATCGAAACGACAATAAGGGAAGCAAGATCGACGAGAGAGAGAGAGAGAGAGAGCTTTATTAGTCAGCTTATCGAGTGGTCATTAATTTCTATTTATATTCGCATTAGCGTGTTACCTTCTAAATTAGATTCCTTGGAAGATACAGCATGTCCGTTGGAGCGAAGCAGAGCGTTTACGCGGCAAGCCAATATCAACCAACAGCATGCGCCAAAGAAAACCGAAATGAGTCGGGGTATATCACGGCACGATGATGCAATCATCAGTGACGGAGTAAATCAATCTGAACGAAACGCATATCGGCAGTCATTAATCTTCATTTGGTTTGAGTAAACCCGCATGTCACGGCAAATTACGGCAAAGTTGGAGCGGATCGGTGCATGCGCGTGTGCGTGCGCGTGTGTGCGCGACTTTGAAAAGTTGCAATCAAGCAGCCGAGACCGGGATACCAGGATCATTGCATTGTCGGGCATTGTCTCTTCAAGGGGGTTAACGTTTGACGGTATCCCGGAATATGAAATTCCAATGTCATAAATTGCCGGGGGACAGAATTATCAGCGTTCATTACGCTCGCAAAGATTGTCTCCTTCTCTTTCCGCGAGGATTGCCGGATTTAATCTCGCGCCCGTAAGGGCCTCGTCAAGCATCCGGGATTGCAAGTTGGAGCAGAAAAATCGAAGAATTCCCGCAATCGCGCGGCACTGCGGGCTCTCGCGAAACGCGCGCGTTTGTATTTGCGTCTCGAGGTCATCGTCGTCGACGTCGTTGTCGTCGTCGTCGTCGTGGATGGCGGGAGTGAACGACGGAGGAGAACGGAGAAGAGAAACGTGGTATTCGCATGGCGCGGCGGCGGGGAGAAAGAGAGAGAGAGAGAGAGAGAGAGAGAGAGAGAGAGAGAGAGAGAGGAAGGGAGAGGCGTAGGTGAGATTACGTCGAAATCCGTGACACCGTCACCGCTGTCGTCGCGAGGAAAATGCAAGAATTCGTCCTTTCCCTCAACGTCTTATTTCCACGACGCGCGCGCACGCGCGCGCGCGCGATTGTCTCGCTGAGGAAGGAAAAAAAGGAAGAAAAAAAGGAAAAAAAAAAAAAAGAAAGAAAAAGAAAGAAGTGGAGAAAAGAAAAGAAAGACACGTCCGATTCGATCTGAGGAAACGCGCGGACGGGGGCGGACGTCCCGCCGCGCGCGTCGCACGCGAAATTCCTCGCTGTTCTCCCCCGCAGACCCCTCCCCACCCCGCACCCCGCCATACCCACTCCGCTCGCGATGGCTCGCAGTCACGTTAAGACGCGCGCCGCAACTTTCTTTCCTGTCTGCCAGCCGTTGCGTCAGTAATCGATGCCTGCCGCGCGCGTTACGTCCGTAAATGAAATGCCGCGGCGTTACCTTACGAGAGAAGATTATCCCGCAATGGTGCACGTACGCGTTGCGGCAAATCAGAAACGAGCGGCGAGCAACGAACGCGATCCTCCGTGCATCGCGATTTCCATCGTGTTGGACAGAGACGGTACCGTCGTCCGCGATACCGCGCCCCGTTCGCCCCGTTTCCATCCACTTTCGCGCGGTTTAGGTTAGCATGCTCGCGCCGCCGTGGCGCGCGTGCGCGGGTATTATAATTTCCCGGGTTGTGCCGCGGCGGCGGCGGCGGCGGCGGCGGTTAATTGTGTGGCGTGGGTGTGAATATGGTTTACAGTTCGGCGGAGAAGCTGGCCGCGGGCCAGGCAAACGGGCTTACGTGACGTCACGCGACGGAAATATCCGGGCCGGGCTAATTAGGCGAGGCACCTCTCCTCGTATGCTCGAACGCGAGCGGAATCCATGCGCTCGGCTCGGCTCCGCTGCGCTCCGCTCCGCTCGGCGCGTCGTCGCAGCGACACCTGGCGCCAGCGAGACGAATCGCGAGAATCGAGCCGAGCGCGCGCGAATTGATGGAATTATTTCGAGTCGCGCGAACACAAAGTCACGCGCCGCGAGTTCGATACCGCCTGTCGGCAGTAAATACGCGGGGGAATATAAGCCGCGGCGAGGTTAGGAACGGCGTCAACGTATCGGCGAGCACAATACTTGGCGAGCCTCGAGAGATTCCTCTTGCACGGTCACTTGATCTTCGCTCGTTTATCCTCGCGCGATCATCAAGTACCCCCGCGAGCAAACAGCGCGCGATATACTACTCCGTGCGACGAAGAGAGGCTTTCTCGGCTTCGCGGCTCGCTCGCTCGCGGAGTTAATTACATTGTCGGCTCGCGCGGAGAGAGTATTTCCGCAGCGAGTAGTCCGCGCGCCACATTTAGACGCGCGGCTATCGGCGCGCGCGCGCGGACTTGATTAAAACTTGCAAATCAGCTTGCCACCAATACGCGCGTACGTAGGAGCAGGTCCGATGCGTGTCGCACGCCACGGCTGGACGGAAATAAATTTTACGCGGCCATTACGCACGCGTCCCGGAGGACACTAATCACGTCCGCTAAACCACGGAGACTCTAATTAACCAGCGCCCAATCGCCTTTGCCTCGGCTAACAAAGTCAATCCGCTCGCTCGCTCGCTCAGGCCGCGACGCGATCGGGAGCCCACGCGTTTAATTTGCATCGGGAACGGCGCGCGCTCTTTTTCCCCGACGGGCACGAGCTGTGTAATTAGCGGTGCATAGCAATTAACCGTGAGTCGAGCGTGCGTGCGTGCACGTACGCGCTGGATACAAAAGAGGGCGAAGGAGGAAGGAGGAGACGAGCAAGGATGACGGAGGTGAAGAGGAGGACTCCCTCCTTCTCTCTCCGTCCGTCTTCCTCCGCTGTTGGAACAATGTAAAGCGCGTGTAAACGGCGCAAATATGAGGGGTGGGCAAGCGGGCGTGACTGCGTTAAGTCAAGTTAAGTCGAGGTTAACTCCCTTAATTACTCAGATTTAATCAGCGCCCCGGTGTGTGCGCATACAGCGGGGCCCTGGCATAACTAAACGGGCGCGGACGCGAGGACGAGATACGCCGTGAAGGAGATGGAGGAGTGGGGGAGAGGGAGAAAGAGGGAGAACGAGGGATCGTTTTGAGAGAACGAAAGACAGAGGCAAAGAGAGAGGGAGAGAGAGGGATCGAGCGAGATGCCTCGCCGCTCCATGGTGCACCATACGCGCGAGGTGTCGACCATGTGTGCGCGGGCTCTCTCTCTCTCTCTCTCTCTCTCTCTCTCTCTGTGTATATGTGTGTGTGGGAACGTTCCTCGTGTACGTTCCTCGTGTACGCGAGGCGTTCGCACGGAATGAAAGTGGAAGGGCTTGCTTGCTTGCTTGCTTGCTCGCTTGCTTGCTCGCTTGCTTGCTTACTTAACGAAGATTAATCGCGCTTAAACCAACCGCGCGCGGCGCGCTCGGGCCCCGTCGCATTCTCACGTGGCAACACGCGACCCCACGAAATCTCGACCGTGATCGAAAGAAGGCACGGGGGGGTGGCTTCACGACGGTGGTTCCGCGGCGGTGATCCCGCAGACGAAGGGCGGACCGCGATGGTCGAGGATGACGAGGCGCATTGACGAGCCTCTCCTCGCCGACGAGTACAGCTCTCTGCGTTCTCTCGGGTCTTTCCGAAAAATAAAATGGAGACGAAAGTTAATTTGATAGAGGCACGATTAACCGGCAAAGTCGATTCCTCTTCATCGCTTCAGCGCAAAAGACATGACTTCCGACCAACTTCAGCGACGTCACGGGCCGATGCGGTTACCGCCTGCTCAAGCTATGCCGCGTTCGATCGACGATCGGGAGAAAGAGAGAGAAGGAGAGGAAGGAATGCCGATGCCGTTGATGAAGATTAATGGCACGCGCGCGGGCCTTGATGTATCGGCGCTAATTGTTCAGCGACACTGCGAAATTCTGACCTAAGCGCCGGCGAATTAGAAGATGGATAGATGGACGCGATGGACAGACTCCAGCGCGATCATCGTGTGGGAAAGCCGGCTCTCCCGTCACTCACTCGAGAAGGACGCGCGAGCGCGACGACAAGCGCGAGAACGAGAACTCGACCGGCCGGGCGGCAGGGGAGCGGGGGAGAAAAAAGAAACGCTTGCCGGACCACCGAGGCTCATTATATTACTCGTAACACGCCGTCTTACCGCGTTGATCCGCGTGGAATTCAGAATTGACCCCGCCGGCGCGTCACGGGGTTAACCTTACCCTTTAACCACGGTAGCAGCGGGTTAACGTAACCCGAGGAGTCATTACTCACGCGCGGCGATTCCTGCGAATGTAACGACGGGACAGAGAGAGAGAGAGAGAGAGAGAGAGAGAGAGAGAGAGAGAGAGAGAGAGAGAGAGAGAGAGAGGACGAGTGGAGGATCTCGTGGCGGTCGTCAGGGGTGGCGGAGCCACGCTTTGCGTCCTCTCTTTTTCTTTCCTCCTTCTTTCTCTTTCTCTCTTTTTCTTTCTTTCTTTCTCTCTCTTTTTTTTTTTTCTGACTCAGGTGTTACGTGGCACACTCGGCGATAACGATCGCGCGCGCGCGTCCGTGAGGGTGGGTGCAGAGGGTAGAGGTCGTCGTGGTGCGGATGAGAGCGGCGTCCGGCTCCTGCCTCTCTCTCTCTCTCTCTCTCTCTCTCTCTCTCCTTTGTATTGTGTATAAAATATTATTTTGCCGAGGCCGGGCATTCATCCGGCAGGAGCTTTTCGTGAAAGGCGAGCTCAAAGATTAAGGACTGCCCGGTAGGATAATTATCAGGAAAGGAAAAATCCCGAGGAAGCGCGCCCCGGTCGCGAGACAATGGCGGGATTCGACCGGGTGGGGCCGTCCGACCGAGTTCTTTTCTTGCTGCCACCCTCTCTCCCCCGCGTCCCGTTTTCCCGTCTTCGCGCTCTCGCGGTTCCCCCCCCCCTCTCTCTCTCTCTCTCTCTCTCTCTCTCTCTCTCTCTCGCTCGTTCCTACTTATTCATTAGAAAGATTTACCGGAGGACGTATCCGAACGACGGGGAATTCAGAATCTCCTTTCGGGCGTTAATGCGTGAACGCCGCTGACGTTCGTCTAGCAAATTGTTAAGTCTAACAATGGAACGAGCTGGTCGTTGAGTTGGGTCGCTTATATTCGTCCGACTCGGGATTAAGAAGCGCGCTGCTTCCTGACATTAATCGTCGTTAAAAGGGGGAGCTTTAAAAAATGCGCGCTTTTCTTACTAACGTCACGAATATCCGCCGTTTTAACGGCGACGCGGAATGCCCAGCGATTTATGTCGATGGCGGATATTTAGCGCAGAGCGCGAGATGCTATACGTGTATCCTATACGCGTGAATACGCGCTTTTACCCTCCCTGGATTAATATGTTGCAAAAGTAAGGAAAGTTATCATCATGCTAATTTATATTTACTTATAGCAAGCAGCCCGTCATCAAGCAGCTTTATCTCTTCGGCCGGCCGAGAAGTAGCTCCAGCGAGACATTGCACTTTGTTACCGGATATTATTTTGTCCCCTAATCAACGCAACACCGCTCCGCCGCTTCGAGTGGAATGAGCTAATAAGACCGAGGGAGATAATTATAGAACGGCTAATTGCCGGACGACCTGGCTCGCCGCGAGACACAACGAAATAATCCCGATCTCCTCCCTCTGCCTGCTTCCTGCCAGTTTCCTGCTCCGTTGCTCTTCTTCCTTCTCGTCACCTTCTTATCCGCGGTTTTTCTTAATTGCGCAGCCAGGGGATCCCTCCTCTAAGACCTGAGAAATTAATTAGGCGAGCCTCCGGCCTCGATGTCACGCAGATTAAAGTCTTCAAACTGATATCCCTCCTCTTTCGCTAAACCTCGCTCAAGCGGTCTTGATTCATCGACGACGTCTGCTCGAATTAATAGATTTGTACCGTTGCTCTCCCCCCCCCTGTCTCTCTCTCTCCCCCCTCTCTCTTTCGGAGGAAGAAAATCCCGCAACGGTGAACCTCAACGAGGCCAGATCCGTTTCGTCCGCTCGTTGCTTTCTAATTACCTTCCGGCAACGCGCGCGCCTCTTCTCGCGGCATCCGAGACGGCATTGACGAGCGAGAGAGACGCGAGAGAGACGTGAAAAAGTCACCTCGTAAATTCGCGGCTCTCTAACACCTAATTTGCCGTGTCCTCAGCGCGCCGCGGCACGCAAGGAAGCGTTCCCGTGCGCGCCGGCCCTGAGCGGCACGCTCGGCCCGGCCGAGCCTTGCAAGGGTTTCACGTGCAGAAATGCGGAGAGCCGTGAGCAATTTCGCGAGAAACGATTCGCGCGTCCCCTCTGTCTCTCTCGCTCGCACCGGGGCTCGCGCTCGGTGCTGGTATTATAATCACAGGGTGCACCTCCCGAGGACGAGGTGGCCGCCCGGCGGCGGCGGGGAGGGGCGGCCGGATGGCGGGTCCATCGGGATGATTATCTCTACGGCGATAATTAGGCAGCGGGTCGCGAGTCGCTCGCACGGTGAAAAATAACGAGGAAATAATTGCAGCCGAACTCGAGAGAAGAGAGAGAGAGAGAGAGAGGGGGGGGGGGAGGGCGGTAGGCGGAGGGCACATGCGACTGTCGGGGGATCGATTCCACGTCTGCGCGCGATCATGATCGATGTTTAATTCGTTTCCCGGAGATGCGAGATCTTTAATTATCGCCGTAGGACAATTTGATTACATTTTTAATGATACACGAGGTGTTCCGTGATGCGGCTCACGCATCCTTCAGGGCTCCGCGATCTCGTATCTTCAGTCTCGACGAGAGACCTGGCGGACCAGAGTCTTTATCAACGTGTGCGGCATGTGTGTTCGGTGCGTCCGAAACTGATACCTGGCTCTAGAAGAGACGGATATCTCTAACATAACTCATTCGTATCCCGCTTGTATCTCGTTTTATCTGCATCTTTGAAAATTTGAAATTGTAATGTCCCGATAGTTCGTCAGGGGAATTCCTAAAGATCGTAATCTATCTTTCGCAACGAAGAATCTCCAGGAATGATATACCGCGCGCTTCGAACTTGAAATCATCCGAGCGCGTGCTCGAGCCTCGGCGAGAGGATTTCAAGCGCGGTTGCTACATAAAATACGCTAAGGAAGACAGAGGGTGGCGCGGAGAGGGTCATAGCTGGAGAAACCGAGAAGAGCAGCGGGAGGGAAGAGGAGAAGCGGGGTTGGAGTAGCAAGTTAATTAAGTAATAAAAAAGTCACCAGTCTCCGCGGAAACGAGCCGAAACAAGAGAGAGAGAGAGAGAGAGAGAGAGAGGATTCAGGTTAAAATAAACATCCCCTAAATGAGTCGCCGTGCGGCGCCCCCGTTTAACCCGGGCCGCTAATTAATTCCAAGCCCGTGAAGCCGAGAGGAACGAAGAATAAAGACCGGGCGCGGGCGGATGTCGCCTCCCATCTCGCTCGGCATGCCGGGCTGAGGGGGAACGGGAGGGGGACGAGTTTGCGGAGCGGCTGCTCGGAGGGTGGAAGGTGCCGGGTATTAAGCAGCCGCGAAACCAGCCACCGTCTGACTCTTTAATTAGCCACCCCCGCTGAAGCGCTGGGGATCGGCGGTGACGAGGGGTCGGCGAGCAACAGGTGAGATGCAAAGCAAGGGTTATTCCTGGCTTTCGAGCTCTGGCTCCGGAGGGTGAGTCCGGAAGCGCGGAGGTTGACGGAGCAACGAGGCGACGCTGTCCCGCGGAATCAGGGAACGTAATAAATGCCGAGCGGGCATTTCGAGCGAGAGGAAACAACGGACGTCTCTCTTCCGAGAGACGTGGCGTCATCGTATACGCTAATCGTTGGACCGTCAATTTTCTTGCAGGCAGACTAAGCTCACTTCAAGCGTACTTGAAAACGACGCTCCATGATTAGCCGAGTTTTTAAACCGAGCTTCTTGACCTTGCTTGATCAATTCGCGAGGCGCGAGAGGAGCGACAAGCGTCTCCCCGCTGTCTGAGGTAACTCTGAGGGAATGACGGACGCTTATTCGGCGGAACTGCCGATTTTATTAATAAGAATATCTCGAGTTAATCTCGTCAGGGGAGGATGACGGCGTGCTCTCGCAGCGGCTTAACAAAATTCCTCCTCGCAGTCGGCCGTCATTCGACGAGGCGTCGACGGTAATTAAAACCTGTTGAGCGCCCCGTGGCGGCGATGGAGTGCTGAACTTGCCGGAGGGAAGGGTTACGAGAGGCGATGAATATTCCAGGGTTGAGTGCGCGCCGCGAAAGGGGTTGCGCGGGGTTAATGAAAAGTACATTACGAGCCGCGAGGCGGCTCTGAAATGCCGCCGCTGCGGGCCGACAGGCGGTTGACGGCGGCGGGGGGGRGGGGGRGGGGGGAGGATGAGTTAAACGCGATAATTTGCGTGGGAGGGCGGCCGCGGTCGCGCGCGGACGGTAAACCCTCTGCCATTTAATTACGCTTAAAACATGCATTAAATATTGTCGGAGGGTGGAAACGTCGGAAGGGTTGAACCCTCGGGGTTGAGCGCTCGGTAAATGAGCGGAGATTTTCCCTCCGCGGCCCGTCGACAGATTTGCAAATTCGTGCGTCGACTGCTCTCTTCGTGGCTCGACGAATTCCGGCGATCGTCTCCCGGCGATCCAGGAAGCACGCGATTGATCGCTGACGAGGAAATCCGTCCGGTCGGCAGGAAGCTTTCGGCGCGCGCGCAATCCGCGATTGGTCATCGGTCAAGCACGGTTCTCTCTCTTTCCCCGTTCAAATATGCGATGCACAAGCGAGACGATAACTCGTCGATCCGTTCGCCAGGCAGCGGATAGATTCGTTCTTCGCGCGTTGGCAGGCGCGCGCTCCCGCTTCCGCGGAGTCCGCGATAAGTTATCGGTTGCCCTTGATACTATTCCGCGTCGTATAAGCGCGCGCAGTGTCACTCGCGATAAGAGCGCGCGACTTGCATAAAGAATATTTCATTACACATTACTTAGCGCTAGGAAGCGGAAGAGCCCGAGCTTCGCGGTTCCCTCTGCGTTTTATATCCCTGCCAAGATGCGGGCAGGATACAATATCGAAGCACCTCTCGATACCGAGGATTCTTTCCTCTTTACATCTCTGATTTCCGATTCTCCGATTTCCTGGATGCCCTCTCAGGAATCGCGTCGCGGACTGCCGCGATAATCGCCGGCCGATTAGATCGCGCCGATCGAGACCCCGCGATATCTCGCTCCGGCGCAGATAGATCCGCCGTTCGCATGCTTGCCGATGGGGACGGCGGCGTCGCGACGCTCCCTCCCGAGGCCCTTGCCGGGCTATTAATTGTCTCTGTTGATTCATTTGATCGTGCCCGGCGTTCCCAAGCGGCTTCGCCGCTGCGACGACACTTCGATGCGGATGCCTTTTACGAGCAAGCACCATCGACCTTCCCTCGCCTCTCCCGTCCCACGAAGACCTTCCCTCCCTCCCTCCCTGTAATTCGCGAGAAAGCGTCTCGGCCGATTAAAATTAACAGAGAGTGGACTTCGAGGCTGCGTGGCTTCGTTAGGGGCGCCCCCCTAGATTGCCCCCGCGGCCCCGGGATTTCGTGGCGCGCGGATCTGATAAAGGCGCGCGATCGCCCCGGGCGCCTATGAATTAATTAAAATCTAATTTAAAGCGCCGCCGCGCACCGACGCCCTCGATTTACGCGCTCGTTATGGTAATCGAGGACCGGGCGTTTTGATAAATTCAGAATAGCGCCGGCCTCGGGATTTCGCACCGAACGATCGCACCGAATTGGAAACGATGTCGCGTCTCGCAAGTGTCGCACGAATCAATCGCACCAACGAATCTCGATGCGACAAAGCTCGCCACGGCAAAGCAATCGAGAAGGAACGAGAAGGTGAGAAAGCAAAGAATGTCCACGTTTCCTCCCTCGTTAACTCGTGTTATCTTCCATTTTTCCTCAATGTTTTCACGGAGCGTGACGCGCGGGCGATCTCGTTGTATCTCTGGCGCGATTCGCGCGGAGGAAGTCGGCATCCCGCCGATGCGACTCGATTTCCGGGCGTCAGCGTTACCTATCGCTCGCCGCGATCGGATAGATCGCCGACAGTAATGACCAGCGGCACGGAAGCGCGGCGACTTAAGCTCATCCGCCCGCAGAAGCAGAAGCAGAAGCAGAAGAGAGCGGAAGGGGGAGGGGGACAGGGGGGGGGGACAAGGGGGGGGCGGGATCACGGAGGTTTCCAAATCAGGACAATTGAGTGTACGCCGCGCAACCGCTAATAACTCATTTCCGCCGCTTAAAAGTGATATACGGTACGTCCCGTACGGCGCGGAGACGCGCGCTCGCGCGTCTCGTTACCACGCTCATCAAGGAGATCGTACCGTCAATATTAACGTCCCCGTTAATTTTTCCGGCCGGTTTGCGGCCGGCACACCTCCGGCCGGGCGCGTTTCAGGCGTGTACTTCTTGGCCGCAACGGTGCCGCAACGTGGATTAACTGGCGATTAACTGGCGAGAAGGACGATGGGGCGGGGGGCGGGGAGAGGGGATAGAGAGGAAAAAATAGAGGGAGAGAGAGAGAGAGAGAGAGAGAGAGAGAGAGAGAGAGAGAGAGAGAGAGAAGATTGGCCGAATGCTAGCCGTTGACGATTGATCGCCGAGTCCTCGGCGCCAATTGGCGAGGCCGGCTGACGCGAGGGCTCGTTATTTGGCGAATTATTTCCGTCGAGGGGATGACCGTTGTTATCGCGGAATTCGGCCACGCGTGTGTGTATGAGACACACGTGGTCGTCCGAGGTTGCGCTCCGTAGCATCGCAGCGAATCGCCTGCCGAAGTTGAAGGCTTCGGCCGTGACCTACCTCTCCTCTCATGACGTCAGCGGCGACGCCTACGCCTCGCCCGGTGGAAAAAGCGGAGCATGCCAGAGCGGGCGTTTAGCTACGTTCCTGAGGAAAAATCTGATCGCGCTTTTCGCTCTTCGCCTCGAGTCGCTCCGCGCTTCGCCTCGATATTCGGTGAGATCAAACAACGCTGCCAGATTTCGGATAAGCCGGTCGGCTTTAGATACAGCTCCATCGCTCGATCATTTGTTCCAATCACGTTCCGATCGCGCAGCGAGCTTTGTAATGGCTCTACGAGCTTCGATCTTGCGCCGAGAGATCCGCTGATAACAATAATCGCGTAACAATAACACCGCGCACCGAGCAATCAAGCTCGGAGAACACACGGCACGCGGATACTCACGGAGCGTTACGTTTCCCTGCAAACAGTTAAAGGCAATCTCGCGCGAATAACGCGAATTGCATGCGCCTCGCGCAGTAGTAAGGATAATTCTCGATGGTAGTGGCCCGTCACTTCTCCACGACGTTCCTGACGGAGTCGATGACCATGCTCGTTCCCCGACAGTCCATCTCTCTCTCTGTCTCTCCCTCTCTCTCTCTCTCTCTCTCTCTCTCTCTCTCTCTCTCTCTCTCTCTCTCTCTCCCCTGACCGTTCGCGACCGTCATCCCTCTTCCCACCTCGGCACGAAGGAACGATCGGTCTGTCCGGCCGCTTCGTGGTTGGCGGCTTCGTGGCGTAGTAAAAATAAAGATAAAGCCTGAGGAATTAATTAGGACCGGGTAATCAAGAAGATACCGCTGGTGGAGCGCGAAGGTGGAAACGTAAGGAAGACGACAACGACGACGACGACGACGACGGCAAAAAAGGTGCGAAGGCAGGAGAGAACCCGTGTATAAATATTCACTCCTGTTCAACACCGTTCGAACGACTACGCTTATCCTCGGATTGACCAGATACGGTGGGCCCGGCCGCCCCCACCTCCCCGGTGGAGCCCGGGCTGGAAATTCGAAATGCCTCGTACGGCCGGCCTTTTATTTCCTTCCACGGCGCGTTCGCCTTCATCTCCCCCGGCCCTCCACCGCGTCCCGTCCACCGTCTCCCGATTCCCCGCTCCGGCAACACGCTCACGGCCCGCGTTGCGCGCGGGCCCGATCTTCGGGCCCGTGAGTAACGGCTATTCCGAGAAGTTGTTTCAGATAGAGGGCTAATTTGTTCGCGTGCTCCCCTCCCCGGCGCCCCCTCGATCGCGTCCCGGCAGCTCGCCGTCGAATATACGAGCGCGAGGTCGCGTCTCTTCCGCGCGAACGCGGCGGGGAGATCCCCCGGCCCCCCGGCGCCCCCTCCGCCTCCGCGCCCCCGCCCCCTGGGAGGGGGCGCTTACGCGTTGACGACGCTCGTCAACGGCTTCTTTATCTAGGAATCCCCTCCCTTCCTCGCCCTCTCCCCCCCCCCCCCCCCCCCCCCCGCCGCGGGCACGCGTGTGTAAATCCTTCGTTAATGAGAATCCCCGCGCCGCGCGACACAGCCGACAAGCGGCGGCTCGTGAGAAACGTTATCGTGTAATCGATTTAATCTGACGATCGTCGGTCGAGCGGCGCCGTTTAAATAACCGCTAACGCATGGCGAGATGCGGTATAAGCATCTCGTTTAATCTCGACGCGGCTTAGGCTTTATGACGCGCGGAGACCGACCCGAAATCACGCGGACGGGCGATAAACGACAGCTCTCCCGTGACCGACTCCCGTCCCCTCCCGTGCCTCAGGTGCCTCCCGGAAATGCTCGCGGAGAGTTCTGACAATTCCGCACGCGCTGGCGCGGGAGGGGGATGCCCGGGCCATGTTTACGCCACCCCTGCATGTCAGGAGGGCATATCTGCCGCGGGCGACCGGGCGGGGGCGGGGAAGGGCGCTTGATAACGCAGGGGCGGTTGGATAACGGAACGGCGAGGGCGAATCCAGAGTGCGGGGGTCGGCGGTGGTATCGCATGAGTTATTAAGATTCCGATGCGCATGCCCGCGGTTCTTTCATCGATTCATAAGAATATCCTCCCCCGCTGCCACCTTCGGTTCCTCCCTCGCCTTCTCCGGATTCTCTCGCATAGTATACCGCCACCACTACCACCACCACCACCACCACTGCTGGCGGCACTTGCTCGATACAGGGACGTAATCGACCCTTGTTCCGCGGCGTTATTCGACGGCGCCCTAACGGCGATCTGAATACCGAATACTCGAGAAAAGTCGACGCTGACGCTTTCGAGTCCCGCGTCCGCCTTGTCGGAGATAACGCGCTTCGTGAAGCGCGGACGCACGCGCATGCAACCCCGGAAAGGGTCTTGATAATTTGCTTATAAATGCACGGGGAATTATCCGGGATGTTTCTCCTCGGAGAGTCGAGTCAGCCGTGATACGAAGGCCTCGCAACGCGCGCGCGCGCGCGCGCCATACTCGTACGATCGGTAGGTAACGAGGGGGTGTTCGATCGATCGATCCTGCCGAGGAGGCGACGAATCGACGACTGAGATCCCGGCATAAACGATAATGAGCGTGGACGGTAGTTTGAGGCCGAGGTTACGCCTTCTCGAGGAACCGGTATACACCGGAGGGCTTTCCCTCTTCCTCTTCGTTTACACATCCACGTGGGCGTGGAGGAGGAAGTTCGCCGTGTGCGCGATCTTCTGATCGTGGAATCACGTAAAAAAAAGAAAAAGGAAAAAAAAAGGAAGAAAAAAAGAAACGTGCCCCGAGCGCGAACGTGTTCGTAACGTGCCGCGTTCGAGCAGCCTGGAATCCGCAACGAATATGGTCTTAATTAACAAGACGTGATGCCGCGAGAAGAGCGAGATCCCGTCTATCGATTCCGGGAACGACGGGAATTTTGCGGCGTGGCGATTCTCGATTGAAGAAACTCATTCGCGATATTAATTTTCGCGAATATTCCCCCAGCCGCGACGATCGCGCGTGTCAAAGGCTCTTTGGGAAATCCCATTGGCAGCATATTACTCGCGTACGAGGAACGCGCGCGCGTTCATAAGGCGGATATGACCATGGAAAAGTGTGCGCGCATTCGTGCGGTGGTCGGAGAAGGGGCGAGAGCTCTCTGCCGCCCCTGGCTCGGGCGATCAGGGGGTGAGCGCGGTGGAGATTGCGAGAGCGGGGGGTGATCTATGCGTTTAATTAACCATAGAGACGCTCCTACAGCGACTCTTAGCCGCTCTTAGTTCGGGCTGACCGGGGGATGGGGCGAGGAGGGCGGAATAAAGGCCCTGGCGGCGAGAGCGAGAGAGAACGAGGAGGGGGGAGAGGAGAGGAGGGATTCCGCTATCGCCGGCGAAATTAACCCCGCCGGAGAAAAAAACTTATAATGTGTCCTTGCGGAAAAGCGGCGGCTCGATGTGTGGCGCGTCCGGCGATGCCGGAAATGGCGCGCGCGCGCGCGCGCGCAATATCGCCGCCGCGTGACGCGTTTGTCGCCGGTAATTAATTTCCGGGATAATTAACGTTGGCAAGCTGACGCTCCGCGCCGGTGAGAGCGCGGAGAGCGTCATCGATCACGAAACGCGCCGGTTTCGGTTTGGCGCGATCCGCGCTAAAAACGGCCAACAGCAACGGCGCTCTGTAATCCGTCTCTCCTTACCTCTCTTTCTATTTTTTCTTGTAGCTCTCTCTCTCTCTCTCTCTCTCTCTCTCTCTCTCTCTCTCTCTCTCTCTCTCTCTTTCTTTCAGCGCATCGAAACCTAGTCTACTAACGTTGCACTAATCCACTTTATGACTCTTGATATTCGTGAAATATTCGCGCGGATGTCCTTCCGGGAACGCCGGATTTCGTTCTTACCGCTGCTCGGTCCATCTCACTCGCTCCCTTGCCGTTGCGCCAATCAATTATCGCGACATCCGGTCGCGCATGGGAGCATTCCGTCCACTCGTTCCTCGACCAGGACGAATCCGTTGTCCTTCCGTTCCCTCTCTCCGTTCGTCTTTTCGTTTCCTCGGGTCAAGCGCTCCCTCTCCTTCGAGCTTCCGCGGATATTTCGAGATCAGTGACTCTATCTCGCTCGCGTTTTGCTCCACGGGGGAGGGGTTAATGAGACGTAAGCGGACAGATATAAATGAACGGCAAGAGGCTCGCGGGCTATCCCCTTAACGGCCGGTGTAAATTTATAACGCCCGCGTTCCGCGCGGATCGCGAATTGATCGATTCCGTGGCAACGTTTGATCAATCGTCCGACTCGCCGTAGCGCAAATAGCAACGGCCGATAATTAATTCCAACACGATCGGCAGCGCGTCTGTTTTCGCTCCCGGGTCAAATGTCAATCCCGCGGCTCGTTCGACGTCGGAGCATGTCGATTACTCGCGATTACTTGGCCGGCAGGTGAATTACAGAGGCCTCGCGCGGGGTTGCGCCAGACGGTGGAACAATCCGGGGGTGGCGAACATTGCTTTTACACGCGCGAGGCCCGCTTGAGATTTTCATCGGCACGTTCGCCGAGATATCGAAGAGAGATACCGACGCATGCATGCATGCATACTCGTGTATGAGCGAGAAGGACTCGGCTTTCGCGGGCGCGCGGTAAAACGTTTCCTTTCTTCTGGGAATCATACGATGGCCGCGGGACGCTGTATCCGCAAAGGCGCTTTCCGGCGCGCTTTACGACAGAGCGAAAGCTGCAATTCTAACACCGGAACTGCCATTACTCGCGGGCAAATCCGCGAAAGCGATCGCTCGGTCGAATTAATAATTTCATCTCGGGCGACACGATGCCACGCACTCTCGAGCCGGCTCTCGAGGAAACGCGCGAGGGCCCCTCCCCCACTCCTCCGCCGCTGAGTCCCCGTGTGCGACGGAGCGTGAACGCGAACGCGGCCGATTCCGCCCGACGACTCCGGGCAGTCGGCAGTGACGGCAATTATGTTCTCATTTCGGAAATTGCCAAGCGCGAAAGACGCACGAAACCGGCGCGGCGCGAGTGCCGACGGGACAGGACGGGTGGGGGAGGGCAGGGCGGAGGGGGGAGAGGAGGAGGAGGAATCGGGCCTCCGGCGGCTGTGCGACCGCATCGCGCGGACGCGGCCGTGCCTGCAGAGCGTACCGAGCGTCTCGATTCGGGCGTGACGGGGCCGGCGGGGCAATTATGATAATTACCGGAATTCGTGGGGTGCAATTAGGCCAACGAAGCGACAGAAATGCACTCGTGCACGCTCCGCGACGCGGCCGATTCCATCCCGTCGCCCTTCTGCTCCGTTTTTTTTATTTCCACGTGCAGATTAACGTTGGTATCGGCCTAATTGCGCTGCTGCTGCTGGATGGACGACGCGCGGTCGCGTTCGCGTGCAAATTCGCAATCGCCGTAATTCCCGATCGCGCGTAAATAGAGAGGTCATCCGGCGATGTGCGCTCGTCCGGAAACGGCGTCCCGTTCGATTTCGGGACCGCTACATATGTGCAAACATCCTTTCCTCGTCTCTCAAATGATGACGATTCGAAGGTTTCTCCCTCTAGAATTCACTTTCCCTTTCTACGAGAAGGCCGATCTTTCTACGAAAGATCGGAATTGAAGATGATTACGTCTCGGAAAGCAGAGTGAGATCATCCTCACTCTCTCTCTCTCTCTCTCTCTCTCTCTCTCTCTCTCTCTCTCTCGCCCTCTCTTTCTCGATTCTTCCGTTAAAAGATTGACAATGGGCGGAAGAGAGAAACAGAAAGAGAGAGAGAGAGAGAGAGAGAAAGCGATGCGTACACGCTCCGTAAACAGGAACAGCTCTCGCACGGCGGCGGAAGTGTCGCGTAATGAAAAGAGCGACTTCCGTGGGTGAAACAATACCGCGGGTCGGATTACGTCCACTCGTGGCCATCTCTCGCGCTGCCCCGCGCTTTCTCTCCGCCTCTGCGCGCGCGCGCGCAAGTGCGCGCAAGTGCGCTGACTTATCCGGCTCTCTCGCCGGTTAATTTGCGTCAGAAATAATTTAACGCCGGTGCCGGAGCCCGCCCTTGTCGCCACGTCACCTCTGGCGATTTCTACGGCCAGCAGATTAATCGTCATGACGATCGCTATCGGGCCGACTCTCGAGAGCGGCACTCCGGCGTGCCGGCATTCCGGATATCGCGAATTACCATTCTCGATCTGGCCTGCGTATTATAAATAATGTCGCACATCCTAGTCGGCTCGCGCGCGTCGCAACGGTACAGGCCCGATCTCTGCTATTTCTTCCCATCTTGCTCGCTCCTTCCGCTGGTCCCCCTCTCGCTCTCTTTCTTTCTCTCTGAGAAGGTTTGTCCTCCACGTGGGATCTCCGAGCGATCTTGCAAAGAGGCGCGCGACAGTAAACAGCAGTTAATTATCCCGGTGATGCCGGGCGACGTCGGTAAATCATGCACTCGGCAGTTTGTACATTTATGAGTGCGCGAAACCAGTAGTTAATGAGCGAATTAATGATCATGAGCATTCGAGCATCCATGGATCGCGCCGGCCAATCCACGGATCGATGAATTCATGAATTCACGTCCACGTTCGGTGAGGCGTTCGTACTGGCCGGATGCTGTCCCAGAGCTGATCCTGTAACGCTTTTATCGCGCGTAATAGGAAACGTGCAAAATAGGCACGGCTCGCTGCAGATCGGAACGCGCTTGGAGAGTAATTGGAGAGCCGCAGGGATGACGTTTCAAGCAGCTTGGAGATGGAGATCCTTATCGCGAGATCGTTGTCGCTGCGATTTTCGCGCTTTCGGTCGAATCCGCGCGCGGATCGACGGATCGGATGCTCTCGCTCCCGCTTCCTCGCTCCCGGATCCCGCGATGATCGACACTGCAAATCGAGACGCAAAATCCGGCGATCGTGAAATCGCCGTTTGGGACCGCCCGACCGGAGACGCGAGAGGCGAGGCGAGAGAAAGAGAGAGGCCCGCGACGAGGGCCCGTTCCGTTTTATCAGTGCAAATGGGATGCCAGCGTGTTTCCATTAATTCAAATCGCCGAGTAAAATCGCGCCGTGGAATGTCCATTAAAGTCCAACGCTAAAGTCGTTAGGCCGTCTACGGCCGTTCTGTTAGCAACTATATTTCACCGATGGCCCGTCATGAAAAAGGACGGCCGTTTTCTGTTTACGCTTTTCGACCGGACGTTCGAAAAGACTCGCGCGCGCGGATTAGGTCGACGTAACATGCGGTGAGGTCGTCTCGAGCTCGCGCGCGTCTACGAACCTTGATAAAGTGCGAAACAACACTGTCACAGCTAGGGAATAAATCTCTCCTTAACCGAAAACGTACGCGCGGTTATTTATCGTCCTCATTAACGCCTTCGTATGTATCTCATCGTATACATCTCTCTCTCCTCCTCCCTCCTCGCGTTCCTCTTGCCAGACGAGCCTGATTAATACGAAACAATACGATTTACGCACCGTCGATTGCTCGTTGAACAACAAACTGTCCACATGAAATTATCCCCAGGCCCGGGAACTCCGGGATCATGGATGATCATCAGCGGGAGAATTCATCGCGACGTTGTTCCATCGAGCGCGACTCGTCCGAGCCGTTAAAATCGTTTCATGCAAAATGTGCTGGCCAGTCGTGCGAATAGAACGGCGCGTTGAACGGATGTTCCGGTTGATCGTCGCGGCATCGAAACGCGCGATTTCAGCCAAGTCTTCATCACGGGATCATGTTATTGCCGCTCGAGAAGGACAAAGAGAAAGGGAGAAGGAAAAGGAATTTTGAAGCTTGCTTCGAGCATTCGCGGCCAACGAGAGAGCCGCGAGGTGACACGCGTATCCGTCGATTCTCCTCGCCGAGTCTCGTTTAATTCGATGTACCGGGATCGCGACCACCGCAATGTCCCCGCAATGTCCCCGAATCGATGAAAGTCGCGAGAAACAAACGACTCATTACCTCGCGAGGAAAGCATCCGAGCGATGTCGCGTGCGGTCACACAAATATCCTCGGCATCCGCGGCGAGGGGAGCGCGTTACAGATGTTAACGCTGGGTGCCACGTCTCCATCTCTTTTACACTTTTCCGCGGACATGGAATCGGCGAGGAACCGCGACGCGCGCGAGAGAAAGAGAGAGAGAGAGAGAGAGAGAGAGAGAGAGGAGACGAGGGACGGTGAACGTTCCGGTTTGTCAGCGCGCGCATGGCGCGCCGCGGCTTGTTTCCATTAATTCGCGTTGCAGGACGCGAGAGGTGCCATCGGAATGCCCGCTGGCCGGTTATAAAAGGCGAGACGGAGCAGGCTAATTTGCTACATTGTCGCGAACATGCGCGAGCGGGCCGCTCGCGAAATATCGCCCGTAAATAAGTCGGCCGGGATCTGATAAGCTAAATCCAATTAACCCTCATCAGTCTGGGAGCGGCGGGACTTAATTTTTGGGGCGAAATCGCGCCACGGCTGAATCCTCAAAGCCGCAATCGGGCAAACGAGGCGGGACTCGCGCGCGAGCGCGGATGCGCGCGGACGCGCGATTATCGCTCGATCCATCGTCGCGTGATCTGATCGCGCGTACGTGCGGGCTTGTCGCTTCATTAAATCAGCGGCGGGGTCTTCATTAGCTGTCGTGGAAACGTGTGCGGTACGTGCGCCGCGCATGCGCATGCGCTTATTCGTTTCCCGGAACGCGCTTCCGCTGCGGAGGCTACGCGGCCGTAAGCGGGAATAATCGGTCATTCTAATCTCGAGCTATTGATATAACGGGGCGATGTGTCGGGCGAAGGGAAGGCATCGGTTACTCCATTAATGAGCGAGCGAAGCTCCCGCCTCGATTATTTATGGACGAGCTGAAAGCTCGTCCGATTCAGGAAGGAATATTTAGCGGCGCGGAGACAGTTGCGATCGATTACGCGCGCGGCCGCGCGTCCATTATTCCGTCTTGCTGCTCGTGTAATTCGCGAGTGCTACACGTGTACTCGAATACGCGCGCGTCCATTAATCCAGCTCGATTCCGCTTCGCTCGCTCGCGATCCGTTCCCGAACACCGTCTTTGCTTCTCCGCGAGAACGCGCGCGATATCGAATCCGACTCCGTGGATGCTTCCGTGGATGAACGCGTGGACACACGCGTGTTTCAGCGATCGATTCAAGCGGAAATTGCCCGCCGATGGCGATACAAATCGGCCAGATTAATATTACACGCCGGAGCATCATTACGTCGCCGGATAAGCGCGAGCGTGCACAAGAGAATATCGGGAACAGTAACGCGTTGTCGCGGCGAGGCGATCTGCCGTTACTTAATTGCTCGGAGAACTGTTAGCCGTGACGCCTTCGTGATTCCGTGAACATCCGTTCTCTCTCAGCTCGCCGCGCGTTCGTCGCCTTCTAACTTCCCGCTGGCTGCGATCAGCGCTCGCGATTGCCGATCGGCGATCGTCCAGCCGAGCCGTTACGTCGGCGCAACCGCGAGACACTCGAATTCCGATCAATCCCGACCGCGCTGTTCGCGGGGATCGCCCGGAACGGACTCGCGTCCGTTCCCGAGAGAGATGGAGATAGGGAACGGGCGAATTCTGCCGCGGATCGCGCGAAGCGTGATGGAGAGGACGCGCGCGCGTCCCGCTTTATCAGCGCACGCGGCATGCCGCGGCGTGTTTCCATTAATTCGCGTCGCGGGGCAAACTCGTGCCGTTGGAATGCCCGTTGAAGCCACGGAGAGAGAAGTCGTTAGGCCTGCGTGCCGTTCGTTCGACCGGCAACCGGTTTTCCCATCGGCGATTCGTCGTTAATTCGACGACGGAGAGTAAGTAATCGCGCGCGCGCGCGCGCGCGCGCGGCGACCACCTCTGCTGCGCCACAATGCGCTCGCATTTGCGCCCATCAGCAGCAGGCCGAGGCGGGATCGTTTTGCGCTTGCCCTCTCCTGGATCGAGCTGAGAATCGGAGAATCGACAGCTCGGGCGAATTCAGGATTCACCCCGTTCGCCGTTTTCTCGTGAAGGCGTGCCGCTTGTCGCAAACGCTTGCCGCGGCGCTTTTGATCCAGTTTGGATCGACAAGCGTCCCGTTCTACTTTCCGGATCGCGCACTCGGGAGGCCTCTGCCTCTGCCTCTGTTTCTCGGACTTGGATGAACTCGCGACTCCTCTGCAAGTTTAGCTCGTTTGACGTCACGCTGTGTTGAGGGTTAATCGGACGCTCGAGATAATTTGGCGGACAAGACAAAGCGGACGAAGCATAGTTCGACGCACAGGTCGTGGCAATTCCAAAGTAATTCCCGTGTGGAGTCGCAAGCGCGCGTAAAGCGCACTCTTGCACGCGAGAGCTATGGAAATATTGACTCACCGAGTAAGTTCGCCAGCATAGAACTGCAAGCACGCTCTGAAACAAACAAACAACGAACGTGAAAATGGCAGTTGTACAGTTGGCAGTTTTCGCGACTGACTCGCATCGTTAACGAGACGAATGCCCTTCTCTGCAGATCTTTAGATGGCGAGACGCGCTAGGGCGATAACGGCGATAATCTGCCAATCCGATCCCTCAACTCGCTCCCCGTCTGAAAGCTCGCGTCCGCGACGCGAGAAGACAAGCGACGAGACCGGGAAGTGATGCGAGAGACGCGAGAACGATTCGATCGTACGATCTTGCTCGCGAGGAGGAATCGCGCGGATCGGATAACAATGAAGCCTCGCGATAAATCCTTTAACGCGTCGCGAGTGAAAGCGAAACGATCCACCGGCGTTTCAGCCACGCGCGATCTCCGCGCGTTAATGAGACGTTACGTCACGAGCAGGCGAGGGAGCAAGTGGAAAATTCCGCTGTGATTGTGTGCGCGCGCGTCCGGTAGCGCGCGCGCGCGCGCGCGAGAGGCGCGAGTTGGCGCGGGTTGGCGCGCGACGCGCGCCGGGGTGACTTATTACCCAACCCCTCGGGGAGTTTTACGATTGCTCGGGGACTTAAATGCACGTTCGCGCTTTGTGTGTTCCGCGTAAGTGTCGCGGGTACCGTAAGCGCGCTTACGTGGAAGCGATCGGCCGCGGACGCGTGTAACACGTACACGCCGGGGCCCGTACGCCCCGCGCGGCGCGGGCAAAGGCGAGAAGGACACACTCGCATTACGTGCACGCACGCGCGCGACGTGTTCCCCAGCCGTGTTATTATATTTTACTTTGGCCGACGCGGAAACCCCGGGGATAATTTGCGCGAACGAGCCGCAATTATTTAAGGGTGTGCATACGTAACGAGGGTGGCTCTCTCTCTCTCTCTCTCTCTCTCTCTCCCTCTCGCTCGACCGGCGGGCCGGCCGGCCGGCCGGCCAGCCGCTATAGGGCCCCGCGTTTCGCTTGAGCAGCGGTCTCTATCGATTCGCGTCGCCATCGCCACGTCGTCGACGACGACGGAGCCGCGAACTCGTAACTTCTTCCGAGAATTGCTAGCTTTCTTTAAGTAATAGATATGCGCGTCCACGCGAGCCGATGCTCGATGTTTGCTCTTCGTCCCGCGGAAACGCACGCGGGAACAGAAATTTCCGCGGGAGATCCAAGCGCGAGATTCGCGATCGCGTGTACGCGCAGAGATCCGTGCGAAAAGCGGGATGGCTGTCGCTGCGGGAGGGTGATAGGGGTTGGCTCCGCTGACGATAGACCGGGAATGGACAGGGGCGGGACAGGAAAGGCCATATCGTAACGATTATTTATACAGAATCGGCGAGTTCCAGCTCGGTGCCGGAGAGGTGTGACTCGGCGCGAAACCTCCCCGCGAGGTCCATCAGGCGGCCCGATATTATCGGGGAAAGGGATGATAATGGCTGGGTTGATTCGAAGGGTTAATTATGATCCCCCGCTGGTATCGTTGTTACATCCCCATCGTTATTATGAGGGGTCCGTTGCATTAAATTTTACTACAAAATAGCCATTAGGCCATTAAAATAAAAGCTACGTTCCTCCTTGCTTACGGTAACTGCAATTCTCTCTCTCTCTCTCTCTCTCTCTCTCTCTCTCTCTCTCTCTCTCTCTCTCTCTCTCTCTTGCTTCCTTTTCCTTTCCCATTTCAGGAGTGTGCCTTCCATTTCTTACGGAAGAGACGCGAGATACAAATTTACATATTTGAGCACGCGGACATCCTGCGAGACGATCGGACAGCAATGAAATGAAAATATCTGAAAGCTTGAAATCATTTCGCCCGCAGGATGAGGAATTAGAGTATGAATATTCATAAATGGAGAACACGGGAGGGCTGGCTAGTTGCGGCCCTCGAACGAGAGATAACGTATTTTAGACAAAAGCGCAATTTCCTTTCACGGCGAGCGTTCCGTTTCATATTTTCCTGCCGTTGCCTGCCGACATCGGCGCCGTCAACCTTTCATCGAGGATTCAAGGCCGCTCGAGGCATCTTTGATTATTACGAAAATTACGCTCAAGGTTCAATCATCGATTGGAAGCCGATGAGGAGCCCTCGTCGACGCTTCCGCGTACCCGGATTAATTCCCTCATTCCTCCTCTTCCGCGGAAACACAAAAACACCACGTCGAGCCTGTTTCGACGACCGTTCGACCGATCGAAGCGACCACCGAACATGACTATTCGGAGCTAATGCTCGCACGCGGCTCCTAATCGCCGCGCGTACGTTGGGGTTGGGTGTCCGACGCCTTCGTGTTTACCCCCGCGCGCGCACACGCGCGCAAACACCGGCAACACGGCAAACTGCAGTTACACGCGGAAGCCGGTTACATGTGTCGATGGGAGTGCAGCGAGGCACTAACGTTCGGGCGGTGTCGGTAGGGTGGTTGGAGTGGCTCGGGGGGGTGATTATGAGCGAGTAAGTGCTGCCGTCCAGTTTTTMCCCCCCGCCGTCGCCGTCGCCGCCACCCCGACTGACCGTTCCTCCACCATCGCGGCGGCAGGCCACCCCCCGCCGCCCGCCCGTCCCGTGCTCTAGTCGCGTTGCTTCTCTTACCGCCGGCTCGACTAAACCCCCAACGGATCAATACGCTAAAACATTGCCACGTCGAGACGCCGCCGTGTAAAACCCGAAAGAAATACCACCGTCGCGGGGGCGGTGTTTTCCCTTAGCCAGCGGCCGCGGCGTCTCCTCCGTTCGCGCGGCTAACGAACTTTCCTTTTACCGCACGACGTCTCTCTCTCTCTCTCCCCCTCTCTCTCTCTCTCTCTCTCTCTCTCTCTCTCTCTCTCTCTCTCTCTCCCCCTCCATATCTCAATCCCGCCTTCTCCCGCTGCCTCCGTCTTATCTTGGCCCGTACCTTTGTTTGGTCAGCAACCAAAATTTACGCAGCGACGGTCTCTCATTAGGCAAGATATAAAAGGATCTCGCGTGAGATACCACCGCGTCGTTGTTTCATGGAATTAGACCGGGAGTGGGAGTTAATCTTTTTTATCTCCGCGTTAAAGGGATGCCCGGGGGAGAGAAGATCGCCGATGGGACTTGCGAGTCCGAGTTTAATAATCACTCGTCGACGTTTTATCCTCGCGTTTCCCTTCTTCACTTCTACTCTCGCGCTCCACGTGGCCAATCGTCCGTCCATGCACGGAACTCGATATGGAAAAGCACGACAACTCTGGTAACGAGGACAACAAAGTGACAACGTAAGCGACAGTAATCGGCGAAAGCCGATCAACAGGAAGACAGCGCGAGCGAGAACAACGCTACGTACGAGAAGAGGGCGCATCGCATCACCTACGATGTCGATTACTGATTTGCTGAATTGCTGAATTTTGCTGAAATCGCGAGGGCTCGATCCGCGCTGGAACACGCGATGAGGACACCGCGAGAACGCGATGAGAGAGCGTTTGAGCCGCGCGTGGCGCAGTCACGGCTCCTTTCTCCGAGATACGAGCGGCTCGCTATCGATGGCAGACCTTCGACGGGCACGAAAGACGGATGAACGGACGTCCGTGGCCTACCACAACCCACGTAAGGCACCGGATCCGCTCTCGCCCTTCGGCTCTCCCTCCCTTCCGTACCGCGAGCGTACGTTCGTGCCGCGTGCGCGTCTCGCTCTCACGTGTGCTCGGCATAACGTCGGCTTTCCGCGGCCGATCGATATATCGATTGTCGTCGACGAACGACCGGCCGCTCGACACTTACGAAGGTGAAAGAAAGCGAGAGAGAGCGAGAGTGAGAGCGAGAGAGCGAGAGAGCGAGAGGGAGAAGGGGGAGAGTAAAAGCGCTCACGGCTGTTGTTCGTGTGTGTCCGCTCTGTGGTCACTTGTTGCCTGCCACCCCCGGGGGTTGGCCTTGTCCCTCTGTGTTTGGGGAACGCTTGTCGTTCGACCGCCGACAAACCGCCCGGCGACCAAAGTACGCCCGGAGATTCCTCGTCCGGTGGATTAGGTCGGCGACTCTCCTGGCGAATTTCCGATCTCTCTCCGTTTGTCTGTCGCTTCGCGCGTCGTCGACCCGCGTTTCGGAGCTGCTTTCGTGGCTCGCGATCTCGGGATCATCGATTCCGGATCGGATTTCGTTGAAGCAGCGGATAGAATCCACGACAATTTCAAACGAGTCGCCCGTTATTCCGCGCGACAACGCGGAGTTGGCTTGGAAAGTGGAGCGCGCCGCGTGAAAGCGATCCAAGTCGGCCGTAGAGCAGAGGGAATTCCGCGGCGCGACGCGCTCTCTAGGACGCGGCAATATTTTATGGCGATTCCCTCAAAGTCAAAATCATTTGCGGGGGATTAACGGGGGATCTCACGGCGTGCGGGCGTACTTGGCAACTTGGCCGGCGAGTCTAATTCATGCGCCACGCGCCATTTAACTTTTCAATTACTTCGACCGCAGCCTGCCACCTTCCCGCTTACTTTCCTCCTTCCACCAGAACCAACGGACAAGTCTTAGTATACGCAACACGCGAGACGCGACCTCTCGCACCACGTGTTTGCCGTTCCTGTCTGCTTTATCTATCA
Source organism: Eciton burchellii (assembly GCA_020341155.1). Taxonomy (NCBI): domain Eukaryota; kingdom Metazoa; phylum Arthropoda; class Insecta; order Hymenoptera; family Formicidae; genus Eciton; species Eciton burchellii. The sequence continues at coordinate 2,539,532 of JAHMML010000018.1, read as the reverse complement.
TCGCGACGCGCCGCGCGCGTGAAACTTCTCGCGCGAAACGGCGCAACTCGGAAAATCGGCGGGCCTGCCGGGAGATGCCATTCGATCATTATCGTTATCGAAGGTACGATACACGGCAAACAATCGATAATGGCACCCCTCGATGTAGCGCCGTTTGTCTCGAGCGGGCCTGATGGGCGAGCGCGCAGACGTGCCAGGCAAACACAGATGTCCCGGCGCGATTAACACGAAATTTTTCTTTATCTGCTATTTAGGCGGAACTATAACCTTGTTGCACCGGTGCGATAATCGAGTCAACGATAAACCTGCGCTCTCAGGCCCCTGCCGGGCCCCGGAAACGGACAACGCACATGTTTGCCGAGCCGGCTCTTTGTCAGTGTCGCCGTTCCGCGAGGCCACGGCAATTCTCGATAGTCTCCCAATAACAAGCCCGTCGATAATTTGATTATCGCGTCGAAGCGCGATGTAATTCCCGCGTTCTCGTTCGCGAAAGGCCTCGTAAAGGGTTTACTGCGAGATAAATAAGGAATATTTCGAGTTAAATCACTGGCGTGAGCCTCAGCTTTAGAATCCTCATTATGTAGATCGAATTAAGCATCGCCTGATCGTGATTGCATGAATACCCATCTCGCGATGGGTATACTTTTTCCGCTTCCAATAATGAGCTTCATAATTATCGGCGATTCGGAAATCGTTAACAACGCGGAGAAGATACCGAGAGAGAGAGAGAGAGAGAGAGAGAGAGAGAGAGAGAGAGAGAGAGAGAGAAGGAAAGCAAGTCTTCTGGAGATGTCAATGCGATCGATTATTAGCGGCAATTATCCAAGACTCGCGGTGGGAGATCCGAGCAATCATCACGAGTTATATTTCGCTCATTCGACCGATTATCGCTGTTCACGATAATTGTTCGAGGTGTCGCAACGATCTTTATATCTTTATAACCGCAATTAATTTCGCGCGCGTCCCTTTCGTCGTAACACGCGCGATTGGCCCCTCCTCTCGTTCCTTCTCTTTCCTCAAAGACAAACCGCCCGCGACTCGTCGCTTAACGCGGTATTACATTTTTACTCGAAACACATAAAACCGATAACGCGCCAACAGAGGCCCGCTCGAATGAGTATGCTGCAATGTCAAGCGAACGAATGCACGATGCCGAATGCGAGTTCGGCTCCGTAGCTACGCGGAAGCGTAGCCAGGCCTCTCCAAAGTCCTTATGGATTTTCCCCGCCGTAGGGGAGGAGGAGGAGGAGGAGGAGGAGGGCAGTGACGATCCAGCGATCGAGCCCGTTTTGCGCGCTCTCGTTTCCCAGCGAAAGCTGCCGCGGAAAATCGCGGCGGCTCGGATGCAAATACCGTATGAATGCCGGCGCTTAATGCACGCGCGGTCGTCATCACACGCACGTGGGAAACATGGCGGTCGCTGTTCTTCCGGGGATTATGTAATATTCAATTTCAGCGTGCGTGCCGCACCGCGTCTAATTGCGAGATCGAGTGATAGCGCGGTCACCGATTAAGCCGGCGCGCTTCATTCCAGATCGAAGCTAATTCCACGGATGGCAGGCACGCATCGCTGATCGTGGATCCTGGGATAGATCGATGGATCGTGATGGATCGTTCGAGGGCGAGCGGCGAAACTCGAGAGGGCACAACTGGTCCCCCTGCGACCACCCCCCCTGTTGTCGTGACATTGTCTTTCTTTAGGCGATCGGGAATGCTGGGGGATTTCTTAGGCTGAAACGCGATACGACCGAAGCACGCTGGTATCTTGATCTCGGATGATGACATCATCGTGACGAACGCGGACGCGTGTAGGTGTACCACTCGCGGCGGCATTATTTGTACGATAACAATTTGTAAACAAAGAGATTCTTCTTATTTATAAGTATTAACGTTTAGCGCGGTTTCAGATCATTGCTTGGCCACGATGGAGGGAATATTCAGAACAAACGAGCGGAACGCACGTGCGTTTCAGGGTTCAACGACTGATGTCCGCATCGCATCGCATGCGATATCATAATATCTCTCTTTTTGCGTTTTGACATATCGCATCGCGATATGTAGAACGATTAACGGACGTGTATCGACGGATATGTGCAGCGCTTTTCTATGTCAATTGATGTAGCTGGGGAATTAGCGATTAGCGATAATCGCGTAATGGTCTGATAATTTCGCATCCGCGAAATGCTTTAACATTTGACTCCGATGTACGTGTAGATATGCATTCAACGTTTATCTCGCGGCAGCGTAGCGGCGAGATTTTCTAACGTCGCGAAAGAATTCGAAATAATTACGCGAGCGTTCTGCACTTTCTCTTTAATACATCACAACTGCACGTTTATTAGCCGTACGCGCGCGCGGAGAACCTGCGCGTGTTGTAAGAGAGAGAGAGAGAGAGAGAGAGAGAGAGAGAGAGATCGTTCACTTGCACGTTCCGAGGTACACGAGCAATCATGAACCCAAAGTGACAAGCACCCTTTATAAATACGTCGTTTACAAGCGGAAACCCGCGCGACAGATCGATCGGCGCAATTTTTCTTGTCTTTCATCGGTTTCCTTAAAGAGCTCGCGCAGAGGCAGTCGCGCTGTAACGCGCGCACACGCGCGTAAACTCGACATTATTGTGGACCATTCGCACCAGGTGTGTAAACAACGACCGTCACTCTTCCTTTGAGAAGAACCGGCCAGGTGAAGATCGTCACCCTCGTGCCTCGGGATTTGACTCTATGGAAAGCGAGATTGTCGCGAGGAAATCGCCGATGCGCGATGATTTCCCTGTCGTTTCGACTGGAAAAATCCATCGGTAAATCTATGGAAGCTATTCTTCTATCCTCTAGAACGGCCGTCGATACACGGCTCGCGGCTCTTTTCTTTTTTTGTCTCCACCGAAGCCGAGTGCCGAGTCCCCGCGACGTACATTATTCCTAATTCTCCTTCTGTCCTTCGACTTGCACGAGTATCAAGGATCAAAGTAAAAGAGAAGAGAACAATGAATTCCGAGTTGCTAAATGCTCTCTTCGGACACACCGTGTCCGTCTCAAGCTCGGACACGGGATCGAAGCATGCGACTATTCTGAAAGCTGCAGCTAATGCAGCTCGCACTCGCACAGTACTTCCGAGGCAGCATAGCAGACGCATGCGAGGTGATGCATGTGGCATAACTAAGGAACAACGCGCTCATCGTCGATCCGTGACCGCGCGCGACTAGAGTACACTCGAGAGACGACGGTTGGCAGCATAGAAGAAAGAAAATATCCCGAGTGCGAGCACCTGAATGGATTTGATCAGGTATACCTGGGAAGGAGACCGCGCTGATGGATCCTCAAAATGAGATACGGTGAGAGAGGGGCGGGGGCAGGGGGCAGGGGGAGGAGGGGGGGGGAGCGGCGCGGGGGTCGCGGAGAAAATAGAGATCGGTGCTATAGGTAGGTAGGTAGGGAGGGAGGGAGGGACGGAGGACGTGTCAAAACGGGACGGAGATGATCTCCGCGCGGTACGAAGAAACGGATTTACTGGTCCGGCGAAAAAGGGAGGCCGCACGGGGTCCGCACTGACCCCGGTGACACCGGTTGGGCCGGGTACGGGGGAATGCATTTCCATACATTAGCTACCACTCGTAGAGGAGCTCGCGCGCGCGCTTTGTCGATCGGCGGGCACGTTGGGCCGGTTTTTCCGAGAATTATGACAGATAAGGTATGCCCGCGGGCCGTAATGCCCCGCGCGTCCGCGGGGGGTACCCGCCCCCGGTGGCCGCCGGGGCCCGATCTCCAAGTCGGGATTCCGGTAGGCCGATCGGAATTTATCGACCGGGCCTCATAACCGAGTTTTATAACATCGGGCCCACGGGATGAATGCCGTCCGGGCATTGGTGCGGCCCGTGCGTTCTCTCGGAGCTGATTTCATTTCTTCGGCTATTTTCGGGAGGAGAGAGAAGCGGGCGGTGGGAGGGAGGGGAGGCGCATCCTTTCTCTCGAGCAGGACCGGGACGTCAGTTTTGATGGCGAGTATAAAAAAGCAGTTAGTTGCCGGAGAATAGCGCCGGTGTGTCGCTATATATCCGAATCGAACAATTCTCTCTCTCTCTCTCTCTCTCTCTCTCTCTCTCTCTCTCTCTCTCTCTCKCTCTCTCTCTCTTTCCCGCGCCGCGCTCTGTCTCTCATTCGTGGTGCACTTTAATAAAGCATATCACATTCATTCTCTTCCTCTCACTCTCCCTCTTTCCCGGTTGTCCCGGTTGACGCGTGGATCACGCGTGGAGACGTAATTGGCAGACGTAATCCAAGTAGCGGACGATAAATACTCGGCTTCACCCGCCGCGATGCAGCATCTAGATTTTACGACGTTTACGGAAGATCGCGTTCCTTATCCCGCTTGCTCTCTCCCTCCCTCCCTCTCTCTCTCTCTCTCTCTCTCTCTCTCTTTCTCTCTGTCTGTCTCCGTCTTCCTCTCCGGCTTCTCGGCAGATGCGCTATTCCGCAGGTGCGCTACGTACGGCGCAATTCTTATTCCCACCGTGGCAGAATTTATTATCACGTCTCGGGCGCATTAGCGCCGGCGGCGGCGTGCCGGTTACTCCGCCGCATCGCCGGGAGAAACGCGCAGGAATTTATTAACGACACCGTCGCCTCGCCGATCGCGAAGCATCGCGCCGGTCCCCGCACGCGAAACGCCGTTCCGCGGCGTTCGCTGCTGTCAAAGCCCTCCTATCCCCTCCCCTATCGATTACTAAGTTTTTGCTTTGATTCGCGCGCGATGATTCGCGGCGATTGTGGACGCGGATAGTTTATGAGCACGCGGGCGCACGCTCGCGCATGCGCACACGTACACGCGTGGCTAGCAGCGTCCTAGGACGCGCCGCGTCTATTATCGACGCCGAGACCGGTCGACTTCCGAGGCGACCGTATGACTTACGATAAGCCGGTAATTGATTAGCGGGACGGTACTCGGTCAGAATCCACGATCACGTTGTTGCCGCTTCCGTTTAATTCGCCCTCCCTACGCTTTCCCCCTCACTTTCCCCCTTCGGGGGGGGGGACGGGGCGGGGGATTCTCGTGCTGCCTCGCGCTGCGGTTCGATCGAGCGCGACCAACGACGTGCCGGGCTCAAACGAATGCCGGGCTCGCCGAATGTGGCGTAAAAATAAATAAATAGAATTATTATTAGCCCGATTGCTCGAGGGCTATCAGCGGAGACGTGGGGCTTTCTGGGAACAGTGACGGAGGATATGCTGAACAGTCCGGCGGGTGGCGGGTCTCTCACCCAACCCCCCAAGGCTCCTCTCTCCGTGATCCGTCTGCTTTCGCGTAATTAATTACGCGCGCTCGTCGATTCTTGTCACAGATACCGGCTACATCGTGTCTATACGTGTCTATATTAAATATACCCGCGCGATGCCGATTACGAGCCCGATGCGAGCTTTCTTCCTCCGCTCGCCGGGACCTTCCCCCYCCCCMCCCSCCCCCACCGAGCGCCGCGAGGACGATGAATATGTATGCGCGCGGTGAGTCAGGAAAAATAATCGCCGGTAAAACGGTTCCCTGCCAGATAGCGCGAGCGCGCATAACCTATACGCGGACATTCTGACGTCACGTCTGAGATCACGTGGATTTTCTAACGGCGCGTAGAGCGCGTTTTTCCGGTACGTCTTCCGGTAATGCGCATCTTCGGATGAAGACGCGCCTTGCGACAGTAATGTCGCGCTGGACGTCGCGGCTTCGGACGTCGAAAGCCAGGTGAAAACGCCGACATTATAATTTCTTCGTGGATTTACGATCTGCCAACGGACGAGCCTCGCAGCGCAGACCTGTTGCGTTCGCATTAAATCAAATGAAATAACAATTTCATCGGGCGCTCGCGTATCGATATAATTGCGAGTAACGCGTTATCTCGATCGTTGTATCTTCGTCGTACCGTGTCCTTTGGCTATTCCGTGTCCCGATAGCGGCGCATTGTGAGAGAGCGCACGTACGCAAACGCAGGATGGATATCGCGGGTAAATAAGGATGCCGGCGGCCTTATTTGCTCGGGAAGGTGGCCCGAGGAAGGAAAAGAACGGATAACGCGTACGCGCCGCTCTCCCGCCACCCAAGTTCCCGGGGTGAGAGTGGGGGGAGATAACCGCTCGGCCAATTAGAGGCCGGCTAGGTTGGGCATTTTTACATCCCGAAATATCATTAAAACGGCAGTACACGCGCGCGCGCGTCCATGAGAAGCGCGCTGCATGGCGCGGGGCTCTTAATTCGATTCTAACTGCCTGCCAGGTGGCATTGGAAAGTCGGGCTCGAAATCGGCCGCCTTCTAACCCAACTCGACGTATTATTCGCCGCGATCACGAGAGCCGCCGCGAGAACGGAATCAGCTCGCGTCCAGTCCGCGCGCTCGAATCAACGATTCTCATTCGGGCCTTAATTATCGGGCCTTTGAGAAATCTCTTTCCATTCCACGGCCAGCTGAACTCTCCCTCGTTAATTTATGTGTATCGCCGTTACGCCGGCGCTTCATCGCCGACCCGTCACAATGATCGGCTCGTCAGAAGCGCGCGGACGGAAATAACAAGGCGGACACGAGCACCAAGTAACAAATATCGCTCGATTCGGGCGATGCACAAAGCGATGCACAGGGTGGCGGCGGCGGCGGCGGCGGCGGGGGGGGGAGATGCGATGCGACGCGATGCAAGGAGGAGAGATGCTTTATGTACACGCGGAACGGCGGAACGGCGGAACGGCGCGCGGATATACGGATATACGGCCCGTATTACAGACTGCTAGTGCACACTTGCCGGGTTTTATAAGGCGCTTAAAAACTTTATTCCTTATAAAATTCTCGTCCCGCGCGCGCGCACCCCCGCCACGCGGCGCCGCGAAATTTCGCGGGGCGCGTTCCTCTCCCGCGCCGCCGTGTCGCTGTTCAATCTCGCGGCGGCGCGCTGATTTACGCGTTGTTTGCGCGGGTTTTCCCTCCCCCGCGATCCGATCTCTCGCGAATGGACGGATCGTTGGGTATCGCGGGCGGCCCGCGAGTTTATGCCAGTTTCACGAACGGATCCCGCGGGACGCGACGCATTAATTCAGCGTTTACATCCGCGCTCGGAGCTAAGCTTCCGGGAGAACATTCACGGCGGGGCGTGAATTTATATTTTCCTTGAGAGGGTGGCGGCAGGCAGGCGAAGGCAGGCGGTAAGCAGGAGGGAACGACTTGGACCGTTCTCCCGCTATTGTTACATCCAGTTATATCCGAGCGGCTGCGCCTGAATTCGACTTAATTTTCCTGAGAAAGGAGATTAGGCGAAAATGGCCGACGTGAACGGCCGACGAAGGCGCATCCCCTTGGCAGGCTCTCCAAGCGTTCGCCGCTATTGTCGCAACTAGCGTATCGGTGCTTGAAGAATACTCCGTGCGCGGATGATTAGTTCGCTCCTCGACGAGTTGCGAGTTGCGAGGACGGGACGGAAAGCAGGAAGCATACACGCGCGAAATCCCCTACCGGGCCCGCCACCGCGAGCGTGTAACAGAGAATCGCGAGGGTTCATTCTCGCGATTCTCGCGATTCCCGCGGGAGGCACCGCGGGGGAGGAGTCTTGCTTTGCGAATCTCTTTGCAATTCCAACGGATGATCGCAATTGGAGCGGACGGGCCACGAGGGCATTAGTTTTCCTGATAGTAAAATTAATTACGGCGAAGAGATCTTCCCCCGGAAGGACACCGCTCGGCTCTCGCTCTCTCGCCCCCCCCACCCTCCGCCCCTCCCCCCAACCGTTCTATCCGCCTCGCTCTCCCGGATCTCGGGAGGGCATCCCTTGGGCTGCAACCAGTTTCGAACAGTTCGACGGAAACCAGTCGAGCGAGAGGAAAGGAGCGGGAAGGGGAGAGGCGCGCTCTCGCTCGCAGGAGGGACTTACGGACACTTGGCCGCTCAATGGCGCGAATTTAAGAGCGCCAGCCGTTACGCTTCTCATTCGTTAGCATAAATTAATTATTTTTCAGGGACGCGCGCGGCGTGGCGCGGCGCGGCACGGAGAGCGAGAGAGAGAGAGAGAGAGAGAGAGAGAGAGAGAGGGAGAGGAGGGAAAAAGAGAGGAAGAGACGGTAGGGGTCAGGCGTCAGGGGTGGCCTGACCTCGTTGAAGGCACCGGTCTTTGAACGTTCGTCGAGGCTTTTGAGGACTGTTGCTCGCGCGCGGAAATCGAGACGCGGATTGCTTGCGCACCTGATTGCCTTCCGCTAAGGACACTAAATCGCTGAACAAAATGAGCGCAACGCGCATGCGCCCAACAGATTCCCTTTCCACCGGATTGGCGATCCAGTCTGCTTTAGCGAGTTTCCAATGAAGAATCCCCGTCACCTTTTGACGTTTCAAATGTATTAGCTTATAGGATGAGCGTAAGAGGAGCATAAAGCTTGATTCAAATCTTGCTCGATCGAAGCTTGCCGATAAAGTAGCTGATAATTATTGGCAACAGTCGATTTGCGGCGCGCGCATCCGCGGCAGAAAGACTCGCGCGGGAACGCGCGATGGTAAACGCCGCCTCGGGCGGCGGTGTTATCGTCATCACACGTGTTATCACACGTGTTTGCGGTCACGCTTACGCGCACGCATTTCGTAATCGTTGCTCGCATTCTCGTGGAAAAACAATGTGACCTCATGGAGGAAGGAATTTCGTTACGGCGAGCGCGAGCGCGAGAACGCTGTCGGCGACGTTAACAAGGTTAACCCAACTTCGCTCTCACGCCGCCGGTGACATGAATTTCGATGACACTCCCACGAAATTAACGGTCCACCTCGATCGACCCGGCGATCGGTTAAGGCCTCGCTGCACCGACGCGAGCGCGCGCCGCTTTCGAAATCGTCGGCGGACAGGCTTTTGAGGTCGCGCGCGCTCGCGCGCGTACATCGAGCGAAGTGGGCTTAGATTGGGCTAATTAATTAATGCGCACGTCCTGTCCCGTCCCGCCTAATTATCCCGCGGCTCGTCAGCTGCGGCCGTCCGCTCGCCGTTATAACGCGCGTTGCTCCACTGCCTGCCTCTCTGTCGCTCTCGCTCCCTCGTAATTATCGTCCGGCTAATTGTGACGTCAGGCAGGAAGCTACACCTAGAAAAATCCGCCTCGCGGAGAGGCCCGGCAGCGCGCGCGTTCTCCAGCGATACCGATCGCGCGCGGGAGATGCGTTCGCGTAATGCACTTGTTGGTAGAGCAGATGCGCTGCACCCGCGGCGCGGATGTGGCCGGCCACGCTCCCGTGCCTACGTAGGCTTCGTTTTTGGTGGAAACCGATTAATTGGCTCGATTGTGCGCGCGCGCGCGCGGTAATAATCGCGTTAATCCGCTTCAGCTCGCTCAGGCTTGGAGCTTTCGCTCGTTCGCGATTTATATTCTAATCCGTGCCGCTGCAGAGGAGCATACGACCATTCAGACCTCGTCCAGAGGCGTCGAGATACGTGGCGGGTTATAATCCGATACAGCTCGGCACATTAGCATATTATCCAAAATGTAAATAATGGTTGACTTGGTCATAATATTCATATAAACGGAGCCTCGATATTTCTTATCTGTATATATATATATATATATATATATACACATATACAGTATATATATATATATATATAGGACGAGGATTATGTGTATGAAAGGAGAGACTTTAGCACTCCCCTAGACAAGGATGGACAATACATATACGGTAGGCACTGTCGTCACTTGACGACTCTACCAAATTATGCTACCACTCATTGAACTTATACATGATTAAGAGGGGTAACAATTTTCATCCTATCTACAGTCACAGCTTTCTTAGGGTACGTTCTCCCCCGAGGCCAAATATTGAGCAACTGTAATTTACAAATCTGACAACCGCCATTCCATGTGTAGGAATAACAATTATTATTGAGGGAGGTTACTCAATTGATAACGCCGCGTTAAACCGATTCTTCTCCCTTCATTTCATTCGACCTTTCATCATCATTTTTATAATTATTCTACACTTATTCGCACGATTCGAAGGAATCTAAGAATCCGATCGCGCGATACACGCGTAGACGTGAATCTCTGGGCGTGAAACGAGACCGACTTTCAGAGAGTATCTCAAAATATGTCGAAATTTCTTTCCGAGAAAGAATCCGATCGCTCCGATCGCGTTCTCGCCGTGTTATATATCCAGAAACAGATGAAACGGCTGAAAATTGAGGAAACGCCCGCCAATGCGCAAGACGCTGCTCGACATTCGCGGCGGCCATTAGAAGCGACATTTTCGGTCGCATTCTGAGAACGTTCGGGCCAACACGATAACGCACGCGACATTATCTCGCTGGTTATTACCGATCGCGAGGTTGATCGACGCGGCGGAGAAAGGGAAAAGCGCGCGCGCGATGCGGCAGCGGTATCTCGCGGCTCATTAATCCCGAAGAATCCCCGCAAACTCGACGGAAGCGTCACGGCAAGCGCGCGGCGACAGAATCGGATTTGAATCGGCGATGATGATGATGATCGCTCAGCGCCGATGGGAAAAAAGCAGCGATGCGTGTCCAGTCGCTCGCCGATCTTCCGTGCGTGCCCGCGTGCACAAAGTGTCACGCTTCGATCGCGTTTGTTCACAACGTGCGCGAAGATCGTCCAGAGAATTCTAGAGCAGCATCGTGTTCATATGTTCGACAACTTTATCGGAGTATCGTAATGATCGTCGTCGATGATGAGAGCACGCTCGCTCCTGTCGCAACGCGCGATTGATCGGAGCGGAGTCCGGAGTCGACAGGGCGAATCTTGGCTCTCCATCTGCAGTCGCAAATTTCTATCGAATCCGAGCGACGAGGAGCGAGGAGAGCGAGTTCCTCGATGCGATCCTTTAACGATCATTACGGTAAATTAAAGCGGGACCGGGGGAATGGTAGCGATGCGAAACGCGCCGATGTGTGTTATTTTAATTTAATGTTACACACGCGCGCTAATGCCACGCCCACGTTCGCCACTCGCTAACTGTCGGATGCGCACGGTATCCTCCTCTCTCTCTCTCTCTTGTGCGTGTGTGCGCGTACACACGCGCTCGATACGTATGCGTTTGGATCGGATATACGGGAGTATATATCGAATCTTGAACGTAGCGCGCGCATACGAGACGAAGAGCGCACGAAGCGTGCGCGCCGCGCCGCGTCTTCGGACCGCGCGAGGAGACGCTTGGAATTCGAATGAATAAGCATGGTTCGCAAGTCGAGGGTGGAATAGAAAAAGGACGAACCCAGCGAGGAGCGAAGATGAATTATGGAGGAATGCGGCGAAAAATGTTCCGCACCTCGGCTTGCTTTCCCACGGCCATCGTCCGTCCGATGCGACTTCCGTCGCGGCTCCGTAACGATCGGCATGCAATTTCGAAAAAGGAAAAAGGAAGGAAAGAAAGGGACGATCGCTCGCTCGACCGCAACTTCGGTACTTTGCCTGGATCTCACGCTGAACCTCGCTGCTTGCTGCACTGTTTGCCCAAAGTGAGAAATTATTCGGCGATATCCCGACGACGAGTTCGACTCGGATCAGCCTAGCAATGCTAAGAGGTCTTACTTTGGCGGCATTCACGCAACGAAACGTTCGAATGGGTCGAATGAAAAGGTTCCTTGGCGCGGAGAAGGCGCGTTTCAGACCTGTGCGAATTTATCGGGCAACTCGATTCGGATGAACCATGAACACTTTGGATAATGAATAACAATCGTCGTGTGTACCTTGCCATTAAGCTTGCTAAGATCATGCCATCGGGGAATCAATCATCATCGCGGCAGATGACGGCAGATCGGCACAGACATCTCCTGTTGCTTCGCATTCCTCGAGAGAGGCTTGCCGAAGCCTCGTCAGGGCTCGTCTCGACGGACAACTCTTAAATGATATAATTCGCATCGCGCCGACAAAAAATAATGGAATCATAGCCGCGACAGTATCTGGCCTGCTGGGAATAATCTCTGACGAAGGGCTAAAAATGAATGACCTGGCAGGAAGCTGCTAATGCATCGTTGCATTAGCGCCGCTGTTCCAAATTAATCTACCGGACAAGCAACGACACAACGAATGCCACGTGAATAACAATATGCCGGTTGACACGGTATACCGGCGAAATAATCGCCGGAGGTGAGTATTCTGGAAGGAATACGCGACAGCGAGATTAATGCGACAGGTGAACAATCGTTGATAATGCCCAGCGTGCAATATTATCGGTCGCTTTAGCGGAATGCGATCGATCGTTCGCGGGAAAACTCGGCCGCAATTAGCGCGCTAATACCCACCGTTGCGTAACGTAATTAACACGTGCGAGCGCGCACCGTACGACACGTCAATAAAAAGTCGACTCTCCCGGCTCGCGACATGTATAATTTTCGGTAATAATCCTTCTCCGCCTCCTCCCCTTCCCCGTCTGCGTTTTCTCCGCTTGAACGCGCGCGCGCGAATATCGCTGCCGATCGAGGCGAGAAGCGACACGCGAATCGGCTCGATCCGCGGCTCCGGCGTGTCGATAAAAATGGAAGAAAAATATTTAGCGCGAGCTGCTATTCGCCGCGCCAGGAGATCGAGCCAGAGCCAGATGTCTCTTATTACGAAACGAACAAACGGATGTTCGAAAATACTACCGATCACGCGCGCTGATCGCCACACTGTAAAAGCCAACGCGCTTACGGAGCGCGCGCACGATTAACCGTAGCTGATTCTCCGAGATATCTCTCTCGCTGGCTGGCTTTCATCGCGGAAGCGAACAACATGCGCGCGCTTCTTCCGCCAGCGGAAGATGTCAACGGGAAGAAAATAATCGCGACCTAACGACCGCCACTGTGCCACGGGTCGCTCATCTTGTTAACTCGTCGTAGCTTCGCGAGAGCTCGCCGCGTCGGATAAATAAATCAATCATCGCCCTTGGCGACACTTTGAAGCAAAACTTTGCGCGTATCTCGCGCGAACGCTTCGAGTTATCTCCGTTCAGGCCTCGCGGCCTGCTCCGATCAGGCTGTATTATTTTTCGACCGTTGGGTCGTGGCCGTCGTCGCTCGAGCCGTTTACGGCCTGCGAGCTCACGGGCTCATTTGGTGTTGCCGTACGAGAGAGAGGCGACTTCCGGCCCGGCCCTGCACCGGGTCCCCCGGGTAACAAAACCGAAGAGCATAGAAACGGAGGGCCCGGCGATATCCAACAAATCAAAGAATCTACACGAGAGCGAGCCCTTTCGGACGGAGGCGCGGGTAGGGTGCCATCGAAGATTCGGTTATTATGACGGAGGAGAGAGGGTCGACCCGATTCGGCACGGCGTCGGGGGGTCCCCCTCTCCCCCCACCACACCGGAACAGGTAGAATTCACGACACTGTCCCCGGATTTCACCCTTTCGATTCTTTCGGGGTTGCCGCGTACGCGCATAAATCCGGCGGACGAACGAAGGCACGGGGCGACCTTTTAAAGACCGCAACGTACTTTAATTGTATCAGCGGGCTGGAGTAGGTAGAGCCGAAGATGAGAGGAGGTCCCGGCGGGAGGGGTGGAGGGGTGGGCTCGCCTCCTGTATCACGTGTCTGTATTTGGGTCGTGCCCGGGGTATCGCCCGGGATACGCGGGGGCACTGTTTCTATTATTGTCTCAGACAAGGGGCGCCCCCCCCCCCGCCCCGCTTGAGTCCCCCCTCCGTCGTCCCTCCTTCTAATCCGACACCGCGAGAAGGAGCAGATCCGCGCGCGCACGCTCGCTTCTTCACTCGTGACCCGCGTCGAGTGACACGGCCCGCTCCCGCGGGATATATCTGTCTGGTGCCTCGGCAGGACAATAGACTGAATTAAGGGCGCACCGTGCGCGCGCGCGCGCGCGCGCGCTACCTAGGCGCGCGTGTGGGAATATCGCAGCGGGATGAAACACAGAGAAGCCACGGCTGACTCTCGCAGGTATGCATGCTTAATGCCCCGACGGGGGCTTCCACGGTCTCGTTATTTCGAGCGAGGACCAGGAACGAGGACGAGAACGAGACGGAATGACGGCGAAGAGGGGAGGGGGAGAGAAGGGGAAAGGCTCGAACGAGAGCGACGATCTTCCCATGACTCGACCGTTGCTTTGGCATCCGCATATAGGCTGCGATAATCTTCGATTTCGGGCTTTCCGATGGCGGCTTCCGGTCCCCCGCTACGTTATTACGTTCTTCCCTCTCTCTCTCTCTCTCTCTCTCCCTCTCCCTCCCTCTTTCTTTCCCGGAGAGAGAGACAGGTATCCGGTCGAAAGGGGTGACAAGTGTACCGGGTCTCCGCGAGCGACGCGGAAAGGTAAGACCTGCAACGGGCGCGGATACCCTCGCAGCGGGGAATTTGAATTTGAATCCAGATCGCGGTCGGTCGCGTGCGGTCACGGATCCCGGAATTTGCATACCGCCAGCACGTGAAAGGGGATGACGAAGTGGCGGGGTCTTTGTGAACGACGACGACGGCGCGCTGGATCTCGAGGACTAGATCGCCGATGCGGAGAAGCTTTGTCCTCGCGCCCGCTCGCGCGACGGTTATTCCGGCGATCGGACGAGCACGTGGCCGACGTGGTTTCCCGAAAACCGGAGATCCCGTCTTCCTGGTGGGAAAAGAATCGCGGCTCTGCAGGTTGGCAAGTTTACCCTGTTTACCCCGTGAAAAGTCGGACGGTTGCGCGATTTATTCTAAATCTGGCCGTAACTGATATGACGAGACATGACGAGCGCGCGGGAGAGCGTTTTTTATTCCGAAAAAACGGGACACACAGATTTCAGATTCATCGCCGAGTTGATCGGAGAGCAACGAGCACGAGTCGCGTGATTCCTCATGACGAATCCATCCCGTATTTCTCGCGCGCGCTTTCTGGCGCGTTATTTATGCAAAATAACGTCCCTCCGATCGCCTCTCGAGCACGAGATCGCGCTCGGGCGAGATAAATCGCGCGACAAAGGCGCCGGGGTCGCTCGCCCGATCGGGATTTGAATACTTTCTCCCCGGTCTGCGCGTGCGCGCGGGCGCCGCGCACCTTTCAGTGATCATCTCCGATGCGCAGACACGTGTCCGACGAGACGCCGCCGATTCTAATTCTAATCTCCGCGCGACGGATTTGAATATATTCCCCTCCCCTCCTCCCCCCCCTCCCTCCCTCCCTCCCGTTCGCGCGCGCACGCGAAGGATGCGAGCCGGGGCGGCCACGCGACCGCGTATGAATCGCATTCCGAATTCCGGCACGGGCCCAGCGCCGGCGATTTGCATCGTTTCTGATTTCCACTGGTCCGGGGCCCGGCGCGCGCTGCTTTGCATGATTTGTCCGCTACTTGGAGGAGGCACGAGGGGGGGTCCTCCTCCGGGGTCCTCGAATCGGGGCACCGCTGCGTAAGCGTTCGGCATGAAAAGATGGAAATTCATGCATTATACAGGAGTTAAAAGAGATACTGACACATAGGCGGAGCGGGGAGCGATTCATCGATCGGTAGCGAAATCAAAATGCGCGCGCGCGAGCACGCGCGCGCGAGAAGGGAGCGGATCCCTCTTCTGCATGATAGGGACGCCGCCCGGGATAGGCCCGATCGCGAATCCCTCGCCGCGATATCCCCGCGTTATTTATCGTGCATTTAAATTTGCATGCCGCGCGTGTGCCTTTCCGTGCTTGCCCCCTCCYCCCCCCCCCCCCCCCCGMCSACGACGACGACGACGACAGTCCTTCAGTTTATGCAACGCGCGCGCGCGAGCATCGCGGAGCTGTTAATTACTCGTCCCGCTAAAAAAAAACGACCGAGAGCTATCCCCGCGAATCCCCGATAACGTCGTAAAACGTCTCGATTCGAGCTCGGCTCAAACCCAGCCGAGCTATCGGAGCCATGTGGAAGGTCGTAAACGAACTGTTCGGCCCTTCTCCCCCTCCCCCGCCCCCGATTTTAATCGCGCCGGCCGTCGTCGACGTCCCTTGAGAATTCATTTCCGTGCGAATGGTAAAGGAGAAAAAAAAAAAGAAGAAGAAACGAGGAAAAGGGAACGTGGCCGGCCCTTCTTTCTTCTCCCCCCTCCCCCTCTCCCCCTCTCCCCTTCTCCCCTGCTCGCTCTCTCTCTCTCTCTCTCTCTCTCTCTCTCTCTCTCTCTCTCTCTCTCTCTCTCTCTTTTTCTCTCGCGCGAGGCACGGCTCGCTGAGAAAAAAATTTACCGCGATCAACGGCCCGAGTTACGGTGAATGTCTCGAGTTTCGCGGACTCCTCCCTCTCCCTCTCATTCTCTCTTTCTCTCTCTCTCTCTCTCTCTCTCTCTCTCTCTCTCTCTCTTTCTCTGTGTTCGTGGCCCGTGGGCAGCGCTCTCTTCCACCCGGGACTCATCGATAGCGATAACTGTCGATGGATCGCGCGATTTCGCTTGCTCCCCGCCCGCCTCTCCCGTTCGGGCCCCCACGCGGACGTGGGGGATCGGGGCCCGCCCTTGGCTAGCTCGTTCGTACCTTTTCCCCGGGAACTTTTTTCCCCGACGGGGATTTTTATCGCGTTAACGAAGTTCCCGCGCCGTTTTACAACCGTCGCGAAAGATCGCCGGATGACGATAGTAATAATTGTCGTGCGTACGGTCGATCGATCGGCCATTCGGCGTGCCGTCGAGGTCGCCCGCGCGATATTCCACGGGGCCCCGCTTTAACGGCCGCGAGGCCCGGGCCCGGGACGCTGTTCCCGGACGAGTATGGAAACCCGTGGGTGACAATGATAATAATTGTACGGCCGTACCTGCATCCGAATGGAGTCGCCGAACGACGACCGCCGCGCCGGTTACGTTCGCCGATTTTTTGCGGCTCGCGAGGAAGGGCCGCGCGTCCATCCCGCGTGAGATTCGTGGGTGACAATAACGATTTCAGCTTTACAGCGGGCGTGTCGCTCCGTGATGTTCGCCTCTGACACGTTGTACCTTATACACAATACGACAGTTGCGCGCGGAAACGCGAATGTGCGCGACAGTGATGCGCCGCAACCTTCCCCCGCCGAACGAGAGTTATTTATAAGCGAGCGTAAAACAGATCCCGTAAAAGAAACTCACGCGGTGCGATCTCCGTGGTAGGATGTATCCACAAGAAGGTACCGATCTTTCGCACCAAATACTCATTCGCCGTATCGCGAATGACGTGCGAGCGATTCGAATCGGGAATTTGCCGCGCTTGTAAATAATTCGGGATCGGGATCTCCGGAGCTCCCATCGCCCGATATCTCCGCACAGCGATGTTTCGCCCAAAGAACCAGCATCCCCCGAAAGATCCGGAGACGCGTTAGGCCAGCTTTCGCGCGAGTTTCCATAACGAATCGTCTTACGGTTTGTCGTCTGCGCGCGAAAGCGCAGCCCCGCCGATCCGGCGAGCATCGTCCGCTTCGCGGACACCAGGGAGGAAGGACAGGGAGAGCGAGGGAGGGAGGGAGAGAGGGAGGGAGTGAAAAATTAAAAGGATGCAAATGATCGCGCGGGGGGGGGGGGGGGGGGGCAGGGGAGAGGAAGGAGCTCGATATTCAAATTCCGGACGGTCGCGTGTCGTCGGGCAGACGTCGCGCAGATTTATGCAGGCGGGCTTTACGCCGCGCGAGATAACGAAATTAGGGATCGACTTTACGCCGCGCGTCCCCCGCTCCCCGAAGGATCGCCGGAACGTTCGATTATGTAGCCCAATAAAACGGGAACGCTCCTGCATCTCCTCTCGCGATCGAGACGGGGGAGGGGAGCGGAGGGGTGGGGAGGGGAGGGGAACCCTCTCTGGTCGCGCCGGGAGGAAAAGGTACGCGGCGAGACACGTGGACCTTCGAATGGCGACGACAACGACGGCGGCGGCGACGGCGGCGGCGGCGGCGGCGGCGGCGACGGCGACGGCGGCGGCGGCGGCGACGATGACGGTTGAAATCGATGCAAATGGTCTGCGCGTCCGTGACGAATTCCGAATTATGTTTCCAGTTTACGATCGCGCGCGCGGCGGCACGCCTCATAAATATTTATTAGAAAATATCTGTCCGTAAGTCTGTAAATCTGTCTTATCAAGCGCCCGTCATGGAGCGAGCAGCGTAGCTCGATGCAATCAATAAAAAAGGACTATCGATTTTCCCCGCTTTTTTACGCGAGCAAAACGTCGGAATAATGACAATTGATTTCCTACGATGGGGCAAGCTCGTTTATATCGCGCTGGGCGAATGCGCTGCCTCGTTACGTCCCGGTGTTCTCTCTCGCGTGGAGCTGCGCAATGTATATATTCCACGGCGAGATGATTCGGGGAGAACCGTGCGAATTGAATCCAACGAGATGCAAAAATCGCTGCCGACCGTCCGCAATGCCGAGCAACGACGTTAAACTATCGACGAAACTGCTCACGGATGTTTACATAGCCAATGCTATCCCCCCAAGAATCGATCTCGCCGTCCGCGAGGTGCCCCGAGCGGAATGAAAAAATGTCGCGGCGAAGCATTGGAAGCATTTACGAGGGGACGTGTACCTTCGACGAGACAGCTTCCAGGCACTCCTTTCGCACGACTTCAAGGGAGAGAGATGGCTCTCGGGGCGTGGGCGAGCAGGGCGACTTTATTGGCCGGACTACAATGCGACATTTGCAGCTTCGAGCACCGCGGAATCGCTGGGATGCGGCGGGCTCCTCGCGTATTACGTTGAATACACGGGGAGGGGGAGGGGGAGGGGCCGAGGTGGTTTTACGTTGCCAAGCCCGTTTCGGGGCTACAGGTCGTAAGGATGCGACGCGTAAGGTTCCGCTGCGGCGGTGACGTTCCGATCTTCGATCGACGATCAGAGATCGCACACGACGTTGAGTCGTTGAGGGAAACGAACGAAACACGCGCGCGCGCGCGCGCGCGGAAGAGGGAGAGCATTGCAGTCTTGTGCATCGGCGCGCTGATAACACGCTTCGACGCGGGGCCTCCATATCGGCACCGGATATCTCCGGTTCGTTCTCGGGACGGTGAACGTGACCGATTACGTCCCGCTGGTGTGTCGCGCCGCGGCGATTAGCATCTGGAGGCTCGGCGCGTCGGAAATAAGCGCCCAAGCGTGCGGGCGATCGCGGATCGCGCGCGCGTGCGCGCGCGCATGTCCACGCGTCCTCGTTCTCTCGGCATTCGGCGAATGAAGAGACTCGCGTTAGTCGGCGGATCGGCGTCGGCTGCCCCCTCGGGGAGCGAGGTAATTGTCTAACAACGGCGTGCCTCTCCGACTGCCGTGATCGCCCGTTTACAGTTTCGCACCATGCGAACGGCCTCTCGAGGCTTTACGGATTCCAAACACGAGAGCGTTTCCGCGTGTGTAGTTGCCCGCCGCGGAGAGCGCGGCGCATAAATATTTACCCGCCCGGCCGGAATGGATCCCGCGCGCGCGCGCCAAGTCGCTACGAGTCACGCGCTCGGGGGACTTCCGGTTCCTAATGAACGACAGCATTTACCTGGCGCGATCGCGAGCCGGGACACGCGTCGCATTCCTTCTCTCGCGTTCTCCGTCACGAAGAGGGCCTGCGTGCGTTCGGCGTTGACCTCGCGATGAAACGAGCCGCCGCGAGCAGAGCACGAGCGTCATCGCGAGCGCGACGAGTAACGCGACGTTATCCCCAGCGGGGAGGGGATAAACTTTGGCGCGCCTCGCGACATGTGTGTCATTCGCGGTGGTTTTTCCTGCTTAAATCAGGAAGGTCATTAGGTTATAAAGTAGAGCTATCTGTCGATCCGCCTTTGTCCGCAAACTGGCTGCCGCGCGTTTGCGCTCGGACATTGCAGCGTGCAGGTCGCCGCTCGTTTCTCGTTCCTCGTTCTTCTCCCCCCCCCCCCCTCATGCCGAAATCGTCGTTCGATAATCGCGCGTAACCCTCGCAAGTATCGTATCGATTCACACGTGGAGAAAGAGAGAGAGAGAGAGAGAGAGAGAGAGAGAGAGAGAGAATTACCGCGACTTCTCGAGCGAACGGTCGAATTTATCTTACGTTTTTCTCGAGCCCCTCTCTCCTTTTTTCCTTCTTTCTCTCTTTCTTTCTCTCTCGCTCTCGGAGTCGAGCTCGGGGATCCCCGGGAGCCTGCGCCGCTGCATCCGAGAGTAAAGCGTTTACAGTATTGTACAATTACGTAGACCGGGATTCCATGATCCTGCCACACCTACACCTACGCCTCGGCTTGACCCGGGAGGACGAGCGCGCGCGCGCGCGCGCGCCCGTACGAGAAACGCGCGTGTGCGCGTGTACGTAGCGCGCCGCGCGGCTTACGAGTTAGGCCCGAGCATAATGCGCGGTCGTGCGGCTTTCGGGGCCCGGAGGCGCTAACATGAAAATCGTATGGTAATGGGGTACCGTGCCTCCCCCCAGCGCGAGGTCGAGCCCGTGTAGGAGCCCAGTAAGTCCACGCTAAGTCTAGGTTTCTTCCTAGCATTAGCGAACCGGCGGACCAGAAGAGACCAGGGGCGGCGGAGGGCGGGATAGAGCGGTCCCGGCGGGGAGGCGCGGGACAGAGGGTCGGGGGTGCGGGGAAGGGGATGAGAGGAGTCCATGGCCCTCTCGAGGAGAGTCCGTGGGCTCGCGTGCCTCCGATAATTATACGCTCGAACCGAGTCTCGAAAGTAGGAGAGAAAGAGCGAGAGAGCGAGAGAGAGAGAGAGAGAGAGAGAGAGAGAGAGAGAGAGAGAGAGAGAGAGAGAGAGAGAGAGAGAGAGAATCGGCGCGGCGACGTGGCGCGGAGGGGGGAAGGTGGAGAGCCCCCCGCCCGCCCGCCCGCTCGCCCCTTGGGGAGGAACGGTGAATATCGAGTCTGCGGTTCGACAGGGTCGGAGTTGACCGGCGTCTAATCGATTCCGCCGCCTCGACATGGAAATTTCTCCGAGGAGCCCGCGGGCCCACCGTCCCCCCTTCCCCCCGCTGCCTCCGTCTCCTCCTCCTTCGCAACACCTACCATCTTGCGAGAGCTCCTTCGAGAGCGGCGGCATCCTGCTTCGACCCCTCCCCCTCCTCCCCCGCCCTGTCCCTGCGTCCGCGTCCGTCCCTCCGGGGCGAGCGGAGGTTCGATGATCCGACGATGACGCGGGTGACTCGCCGCGCCGTGAATCGGCCGTTCGCTGCTCCTGATGGTCGCCATCCGGACGCTTCGTGATCTTGCGCGTGCTCCTGCGCTCCCCGATGGATGTCAATCAGGCCGGTGCGCGCGCCGTTAATTGACAGGCTCGCGATGTAAGGCGGCTGCGTGTGAGACAGCGGGCATGTTTTCAGGAGGACGTAATTAAACTTCATTTGCGTGCTGACAACGCAATCGGGACACGGACCGGGGGAAATTTCCGTTTCTTCTGTTTTCTGTTTTCTCGCGGAGCCGGGCCGCGAGATGATATCCCCCGCTTTTGATTCCCGGGGCGGAATGCCCGCGCGGCCGAGCGCGTAACTTAGCTAATTGTAAAGCCCGGACGAATTTTCATTTAATCTCTGCTGGCTAGACTCGCGCGTCAAGCCGAGCATTTATGCAGAAAAAGAAATTATATATCTAATCACGGTGCGTCCGTGTCACACTGTGCGCGCGCGCGCACACACACGCCCGCCCGTCCCACAGCATCGTAGCAGCATCAATGACCGCTTAATGATCATCTCTCGTTCGCATTAACGATGGTAAAAAAATTGAGAACGAATAAAGTAGCTGACCGGGCTCGTATGCGAGCATGTATAATAACGTGCAGGCCTTACGGAGATACGAGAGATGCGGAGATTTCAGGTCTGAAGGCAGTGTTCGTTGTACGACTTACTAATTTTGGAGTCTTTATTTGGAAACAAACATCCGGGGTGGAACGAGCGAAAAAGTTTCTAAAGCACCAATCTTGCCGCTAAGTAGCGGCACGATTATGAGAATAAACTGGCACTTGGTCGCTTGATCGATCCGCTTTCTTCGTATTCTCAGGCTTTAAATACCTCATTACGCTCTGCGGAGGTTTACGAGCCGCGCTGCTGTCCCCGATCAAAATGAGCGCAATGAAACAAACGCTTTTAAAGTCACGAAGGCCATTTACATTGTACATAACGAATTTCGTGACTTCGCCGCGAGCACGAAGGAATGAAGACAAGGCGGCGCGCAGCCCTTAAACTTACACCGACGGAACCCCCATGAGTCCGCGAGCGCGCGCGTTTTCCCGGTAACGTTATAGTCCGCAATTAAAGCGCAAACTTCAAATGGGATACCGGGATAACGTCGCATCGCTGGCGCGAGTTGATCAATTAAATTTAGACGCGCTCTCGGGATCACTCGTGAAACCCGTAATTTAATTCATTCAAGCAACCTCGCACATCGGAATCGGCTATCGCTCGATCGAGAAACCTACGAATTTCGGATATCGCATCGCCTGTCCCTGGACCCGAGACTGATAGAAAGGCAGAGAGAGAAAGAGAGAGAGAGAGAGAGAGAGAGAGAGAGAGAGCTCAAGCAAGATAGATCTGGATACTTTGCGCCCTTGAAAATCGCCAGGCGCGTCGAGCGCGCTTCCGCTGCGCTCGAACGAGCGTCCGATCTCACGCGGAAGACGGAATCTGTCGTCTCACGTGTCGACTAATCGAACGTGACGTCAAGCAGTCCATCAGGCGAAGGGCAGAGGAGGAGGAAAGAAGACCAAGGGGAGAAGACGCGAGCAAACGAGAGGGGAAGAGAGAGAGAGAGAGAGAGAAACAGTGTTGTCGAACCGCGCGCGCGGACGTTCACGCGGAAATCGGAAACAAGGTTCCGACTGTAGTGTCAACAGATTTGCCAGCCCGCCCCCTGGTGTTCCCTCGTCCGCGAGGAAGTAACGGGAAACGGAGATCGATAGGTCGGGGGTTGGAGGGGGATGGGACCCCGGAGGGTCCGGAGGGCCGGACGGGCAAGTGGAAGCGGGTCGAGCCAAGGGTGGGCTCACGATCAAATATTAAGTCTTATCTGGCGCCGCTTTACCCAGAGCTCGCCCTCGCCACCCCTCCCCATCCTCCCCCTCCACCCCGCCTACGCCCTGTCCTGCCTGCCTGCCGGCTTTCCACGGGAGGTTTCCGTCTCGCTCTCGCTCTCGCCTAATTATCCCCAGCCACTCCCGCCGCTCTCCGCCGTTGATTTCACCGTTTGCTCCCTCGCCCCCTCTCTTCCGATCCCCTCCGCGTCCCGTGGTCGCGAGTGACCGGTAAAACCATACGCGTTATAGCGCGGAATATGTAAAAGTACCTAGTCTCCGCTCGATTTTGTTCCGCTCTTTTTCGGTCCTCCCTCTCTCTCTCCCCCCCCCTCTCCCTCTCCCCCCGTCTCGCTCTCGCTCTCGCCTAATTATCCCCAGCCACTCCCGCCGCTCTCCGCCGTTGATTTCACCGTTTGCTCCCTCGCCCCCTCTCTTCCGATCCCCTCCGCGTCCCGTGGTCGCGAGTGACCGGTAAAACCATACGCGTTATAGCGCGGAATATGTAAAAGTACCTA
Organism: Eciton burchellii; assembly: GCA_020341155.1. NCBI lineage: Eukaryota > Metazoa > Arthropoda > Insecta > Hymenoptera > Formicidae > Eciton > Eciton burchellii. Next base: position 2,516,145 of record JAHMML010000018.1, on the reverse strand, counting down.
GTCTCCGCTCGATTTTGTTCCGCTCTTTTTCGGTCGTCCCTCTCTCTCTCTCTCTCTCTCTCTCTCTCTCTCTGTTCCTCTTCCCTTCTCTCGCGCGGAGACACACCGGCCAACAGCAGTTCTTACCTTCGATCGCCGGAGCTTAATAGCCATCACCCCCTCGGTCGCTTCTCTCGCCACCGCCGGTTCGTAATTAAGAGCCGGGTAAAGAGCCGGCGCGAACGAAGGACTGCGCGCGCGGCGGTAAAGGGGAGAGAACGTGCTGACGGCGGTAAACATGCAGCGGATGCTGGCAATCCGCTCCCACCGAAGTGGGCGATACGCGATTGTGGGTATTGTTACAGTTACGCTCGCGTAATTGACGCTTGTCCGTCACGTCGAGTCGTTGGAGCCCGCGCCTCGGAAATTCCGCGTCTAGCCGCGAATACGGGGAATAAAAAAGCAACGTGCGGTGGGGCGTGATGATAATTGGGCTGGTCAATGCACTCCGCGCTACGTTGAATTATCAACGGATCTAATATCAGAGTTCAGGAGGGCAGACGCGTTGCTCCAGTTCCCTTTTCTCTTTTCCTTTTTTGCCAGAAACGTTCGCGACGCGCCTGGTTCGCGGTTTCGGGGAGCCGCGCGAATCGGTTATTGACTCGGTGAAATAACAACGAGCCTGATGAAATCCTGGCGAATTTCTACCCCGAACGGAGATTAAATCTCGCGGGAGGCCCTCCCGCGTTCCTTCGCGCGCATCGGGATCGAGGAATCGAAAGAAACATCGAATGTGCAAGTCCTCTCTCGCGCGAATGAGATACATTAGCGGCAGCCTCACGTGTGTCAGTTTACGCAGTTCACTTAATCCCGCGTCGCGGAAAGTCTGTTGTCTGAAAGTCTGAATATCGCTCGACGATCCGCTTGATCCGTTCCATTATGAATCCGCAATTATTTTCGTCGAGACGAAGTAGATTCCTGTCGCAAATATCGCGAGACGATGAAACATGGAATAGATGTAGATGTACGTCGTTCAACAATTCGGATTATGTGCGCGCGCACATGTATAATGTCTCTCAGCGTTCCGATTTTTTTAATGAATCATTCTTCTCGGGCTCGGAAGTGAAAATAGCAATGAATTTAATTTTCGATAATAATACATCAATAACGATTACAACTTGCTTAAAGCGCTTTGTATTCCTTTGTTAATTATTAATTTATTTTCATTATACATAACGCAGCGTTACTCGATGATTTATCTCTCCTCTTCAGGAGATTAAGCAAATAGGATGGAACGGAGTCCATCATTGAGCAATTAAAAAATTTAACGGGCCAATTAGCCGAACAACGTGACAGTTCGCGCATCATCATCGTCATCAACGCTTACGTCGGCCGCCTCGTCCATCTAATTAGCGCTCTCGACTGGCGGATGCTGCGCCACCGTTTGCCGCATCTTCTCGGCGTACGTTCCCGGGTCATCCGATCCGAATTGGAAACGCGTATTCTGGCGAGACGAGAGATCGGAGGGATGGCGATCTCGTTACGCGCGAACGAGGACGAAGGCGTCCCGAGGATTGCGATACGATTGAAAATTCCTTCAGGTCGCCGAGATGCCGTGCTGCGAGATTGGTCGGCGCCAGCGGAAAGAAAGTTTTTCCCTAATGACCGAGTCGAAGTGGTAACCGTTAATTTGGACCGGCTCGACCACCCCCGTGCAATCGTCTCCTCATCGTCTCCTTCCCTTCCCTTCGTCCCGCGTCGTCACTCGCCCTGACCCCTCGCGTCGTGCTCACAGGGTGAACCAGAAAAACAACGGCAAGCTGGTCCGAAAGTCGATCTAATGGAAGGCTCGACAAAGCGGCCGATCGAGTGGCGGTTTCACGACATTCCGCAAAGCTGTTACCTCTTCGTTACCTCTTCAACTCTCCGATAACAGATTATCGCGCAAGTAGGGGTTAAGGGAAATATAAAAATGTAACACAGCCGTGTTAAATGATAGCTCGAGGATCGTTCGATTGTTCATCATTCTCACCAACTATGAAGCGATTCACAATTCAACGTCCCATCGACTCGCACGCATCCTTCCATTTGCCAAGCATCCCTCTACCCCCCCCCCCCAGCGGAGCTGTGACTGGAGGCTGCTGCTACCCTAAGCAAACGACGCACGGAAATAAAGAGCGGTGGCATTGCCAAGGCAAGCGCAGGGCGAATGCGTGTAAAGCGCAGCCCCTTCTTGCTCTCTCTCTCTCTCTCTCTCTCTCTCTCTCTCTCTCTCTCTCTCTCTCTCGAGCTCAGCGAGGCGACGACTCTTTACTGCCGTGTTACACCGCCAGAAACTGCTCGCGCTAAGCTAATTCCTGTCTCCCTTGTCGTAAATACGTTCGCGTAATCGATATCGGGCGACTTTACGCGCGGCACAATGCTCGGCGTTCGGTGCGCGCTCGTAATTTACACGCGCGCGGGTGTCGCGCGGCATATTTATAACGCGCTCTAGCGTATCCCAGTTGGCCGCGTTATCGCTAAAGATCCAATTGGCGAGCCAATAAGCGTACGCGGAATGCGCGCGGCGCGCCGTAGCCTCGAATTTGCATCGCGACTATAATAGAACGAGAAATGACAGTAACGAGAAAGCGACGACGACGTCCGTTCTTCTCTTGTCTCTTCTTGTCGCCTCGCGCCGCGGCATCTCGCGTCTATTCGATTCGCTATTTATACGCGCGTGTCCCGCGACGCGGGCGAGCGGATTATCGCTGCGCGATCTCGGATCTCCATCGATCTCGGTTTCCGTTAACTCGGGCATGCCGCTAACGAAGCATTATTCCGTCTTCCAGCTGGACGAGCTGGTCGCGTTCGAGCTTCGTCCGTAATCCCTCCACCGCCGTGACGCCGTGACGTTTCGCTACACGTGTTACGAGCCGGGCTGCGTGGCTACTACTTGCCGGCTGGCCGCAACGAGCGGGGGGGGGGGGGGGGGGGGATGAAATTTTTAAAGGGCCGGGAAACTCGGAAGGGAGACAGGGAGACAGCGCAAGTAACGAATCCGGCGGATTTGCGGGTCGAGCTCTGCGGCTCTGACTCTCTGAATAATTGGATCGCGATAGGGGCGGCTTGTGTTCCTTAAGGTACGACATTGCTCGCCCGTTCCGAAATTTATTTATAAGACAACGAGACCGCACGAGACAACGGGCCATTCGCTCGTAATGCGATTGCGAGGAACTGAAGGAAACAGAAAGACTCGAAGAGCAACGGACGGAATGACGGCTGAATCCCGACCGCGATTCTTCCTCAAGCACCGGGTATCGCCTTGCGGGGCGGCCAAGGATAGCCGCGCCGAATTAGGGGGTGATTTCTGAAACGGGATGGCACGACGGCGGCGGCGGGAGGGGGAGGGGAGGGGAGGGAGAGCCGAGGAGGGCGAACAAAGACGCGCGCGGCTCGCGCGGCTAGAAAAGCGAGAGGTGGAAGGAGAGAGCAAACAAGAGAGAGGGAGAGGGAGAAAGTTTCGGGGGTGGCCGAGGCCCTCGCATTCTTTTTACCGAGCGGAACGCCGCCGGCGGAGGCAGCGAGAGCGTCGCCTATCGATTTTTACTTCTAATGAATTCGAGCTAAAAACCTCTCCTTTTCTCTCTCTCTCTCTCTCTCTCTCTCTCTCTCTCTCTCTCTCTCTTTCTCTCTATCCCTCACGCTCGCTCGCCGCCCCAACCGCGACCGCCACCCTCGTGCTTAGACCACGCCGCCACCCTTTGTTCCACGAAGCACGCCAATCACTGCGCGGCATAATTACACCGCCGAGCAACGCGTGCGATTCTGACGAAGTCGTGTTTCTTAGCCTCCGTGCACTGCAGTAAAAAAGAAAGGAGATATAAACGGGGAGGGTGGAGGGTGGAGGGAGGGACCGCGGTGGTAAAGGGCAAGGCGGGTGCGCCGTGCACCCGCTGGGGGCGAGTATCGTGGTTTAGGAGGGTTAGGTCACTTAATTATTTCCTAGCGTCAATTTTAATGGATCTAATGCCGCAATTTAATCCGCCGAGCCGACCTTCGACCGAAGTCCGACCGAATTAAGGGCGGCTCGATTATTGTCTGATCGTTAAATATGCGTGCCGTTAATCTGCCGCTGGCGATTAAAAGTAGGTCGAATCGCCCGCCCGGAAGCATGTAGCTGGGAAAATTTATTGAATCCACGTGGAAAAGCAGAACTCGCGCGAAAGGGAAATCGAGGAATGATTCGAGTCCGATGAAAATTAGCGCGACTTATCGAGAAACGGAGCACTGCATCAATCCTCTCCCCCGTCCCTCGCCAGGCGTACGCCTGGGAGAACGGAATATCGTACGTTAATTCCTCGATGTGGCATCTCGCGAATCGCGACTCGCTCGCCAGCCGGTTTCATAAAGTTAACTCGGAGGCGAAATTTTCTAGAATGATCAACGTTCGCTCGAAACGAACTCGGGAATATCCGCGTGGTTGGTGCAGATTATGAAGAAGGATCACGCGGGAAATATTCATCCGGGATTATGAATGACGGGTGCCCGGGTGGTTCAGTTTTAGCAACTCCGGCAACTAATGAACGCATAGTCGATCGCTTAACGCCGAATCTCATTCGGATTTCATATCGAGCGACGCTCTCGGCAGCGCCGGAGGGTTGGCTGGAAGGTGAAAAAAAATGGACGAGATCGACGGGGGAGGGGAGGGGAACGAGCGGGCGCTCGTTGGGAGGTTGTCGACTCGCGGAGAGTGTGTGTGACGTGTGTCACATCCGGTGTTACGGAATCCGGGTCAGCGGATGAAAACGGCGCGGAATAAATCACATTACGGGGAAGGCAGACAGCCCGCTGATGAACGTATCTAAATTCGTGCCAGTCGCTATCCGTTTGACGCGATTCACACATTAGAAATCATTCCGAATCTCGCGCGTGGGCGCGCGCGCGCGCGCGCGCGCGCGCACGTTGCCGACGTCCCGATGCGCCGGCACGCCGCGCGCCGGTTCCTGCGCCGGCAGGAATAGATTGCAATTTGTTGCCAGATGTGCAGTGCAAATAATCGAAATCGCAACTTCCGCCGGGCCCGACAGTCTCGCGGCTTTGATTGGACAGGGGGGCAGACGGGGGGAGCGCGCGCGCTCCCGTCGCGTTGAAGTCTCCCCGCGTTAACTTTCTGATTACGTTCCGCGTTACGGTGCCCCCAGCGACAATCGTATTCAGAACGCGGCCGGATACACTGGATTTGCTCGGGAATATTTTCTTCATCGAGCCAAGAGGAATCTCCGCTTTCTCTGTCTTGCTCTTGCTCTGCGCGCATATCTTTGATGAGATATTTGCAGTTTTCCGTATTGATTCTTCTTCTTCTTCTTCTGCTTCTTCTTCTAGAACCATGTCCCGTCCATTCGGTATGCCTGTCCTCCCGTCCAACGTCGACGTCCAATTGTCGCAGCAACGCTTTGGAGACGTTTGATTTCCTGTTTCTTGCGACTTTTCCGAGCCGGTTATCCTGTTGATCCTTGTTTGCATGATCTCTCCATTCTCGTCTCCATTCTCGTGACATCTCGTAGATGTTGCGACTCTCTTCGCCGCGCATTCTATTTGGCAGAGTGTCGCCAGTGTGTTGCAGCTCATTTCCGGTATGTTCCCGGTACACGCTCGTTTCCGCTCTTGTTTCGTCGCAGATACAGATAATTACGATTACCGGATGAATGCCTTACTCATAATCTCGATCGGAGTGACACTCGACATTAGCTGAGCACGCGGTCTTGGCATCTCACGCGAAAGTCATTCCGTTGCCCCGTTCTGATCCTATTTAATCGCGAGTCGTATTTCTGCGCGAGTCGGCCGGAGCCGCTGCTCGCAGCAGGCGAGGCAACGGAAGCAATAGAAAATCCAACGAGGCACAATGAGATTCTCTAAATTGAATCAGGCGCGGGTGCGAATTCGAGAGTCGTACGTATAGAGGATCGATCGCACGGTCTCCGAGAGCGCCTCACCCACGGCGGGAATTCTTGCTTAAGGTTTTACGAGAGTGCCTCGGGGTGAGAATCGCGCATAATGCGCGAAACCGGTTCGGAAATCCATCCCTTTAGCAGCCGCTAACTCGGCCGTGTTACCGCGGCGCAATTATCGGCGAGACATCGAGATAGGCTATATACACGTACATACACATATATATATATATATATATATATAGAGAGAGAGAGAGAGAGGGAGAGAGGGGGCGACCCTCTTGGGACGAGGGAGCGTTAATTGAAATGAAACCGTGCGAACGAAAAATTCTATGGGGCGAATTTTATGCCGGCCCGTTTCCTCCTTCCGCGCCCTTGTCCTCGAGCTCTCTTCGCCTTCTCGTTCCTCGACTTGGCGTTACTCGCGCGACTCCTCGCGCGAATCAGATCGCGTTTAGCTCGCTTCGCTCGTGTCACCTCCCGGTGAGTCGTTCCGGAAACGACAGCAGTCGACAGTCAGATGACGCGAATCATTAACGTTCTCCGAGATGCGCGTCGTTCGCCAAGATACACGAAACTCGCGTGATTCGAGGGCGTTGGTGCGAACAGAGCAGCCGACAAGGATACATCGAGACGCAGGCTTGATTCGCGTCTGATGGACGAAGACCGACTCCGTTGCCGGGAACGAAACCGGCGGGGGGCAGGAAGTAATTCTCATTTTTGGTCATTAACTCGCTTAAGCCGCGCTAATTAAAGGGGACACGAGCGATTTGCGAACGCGCCTCGCCGATCGAAATCCCCGACACGTCGCGCGAGGCGGCGAGGCGAGATCGATGATCTTATCTCGGCCGGCTATCGATCGAGACGATCACGCGAGCCGCTCTCGATGACACGAAGCGAAACGGCAACAACAAATTGTCGTTAACGTGTCGTGACGCGCCAGCGTCAGGAGGAGTCGGCGCTCGCGGCGCGCGGTAATTATCGTAATTATCGCAATTAAACGTCGCGTCGCGCCAACTGTTAATTACCGCCGGGTCGGCTCGCTTTTCCCGGAACGTTCCCGCCGTTTTGCGGCGCGCCGAGCGAATTTACCGCCATGCAGCGCATTGTCCATCCCGCATGGAGACGCCGGCGCGGACCGGCGTCTCTCCTTCTCGCGCGCTCGCTCAGCTACGCTATAAATATGAAACTCTGGCGTGTGTGTATACATGTATATTATATATATATGCATGCGTGTGTGTGCATGTATATATATATATATATATATATATATATATATATATATCGGCAGAGTCGAGAAGAGAAAGAGCCGCGCGGCGCGTTCCCGTTGTTTCGACGCGACGCGATTTATGCCCGCACCGCCGACACACGCTCGTCGCGAGCACGGCCGGCCTCCGTATTGATTGATACCGAAGGCTTTAATTATAACATCGGTGCCGCGCGAGCCGGGATTTACGGCCGCCGAGGTGTCACGTGGATTTCCAAAGTCTATTAATACGCGCCGTGTTGCTTGTGCGCCTCTACGACGTCGCTATGGGATTGGGATTACGCGCGATGATGTATGCAAGCTCGCACCGCTCCGACGATTAACAAATCATCCGAGCACGCCTGCGCCCGTCGAATCCGTAAGAAATGATGGCGGGAGATCGCGAGAGATCGAGAAACCCTCCAGAGAGTAAGATCGATCGGTGATACGTTTTTTCCTTGGAGAAAGGCCGGAGCTTCTCGGAGGACTCGCTCTCGAACGATTTAGTCTTTCGGTTTATTCTCACGCTCACTTCTCTTCCTCCTACTCCTCCGAGGGTCTTAGGAAGAGGTCGCGAGGTCGCAGGATCGAGACCGCCGAAGTGCTCATCATCGGTCGCACGAGCGGCGCAAATCTCGCGGGCTCGCTCGCGCGCACGCTTCCACGTGTTGCGGGCTTAAATAACGTAACGTCGCGTCGATCGCGACGGCTAATCGGATTTCCCGCAGCCCGACTACGATGGCGGCGATAATGGAATTACCGAGGGGTCAACACTTGATTACACCGATGCGCCGCGCAGCCTACCGCTCTCGAGTCCGTAACGACGCGCGAGAATCGTTCCGTGATCCCTGCCGCAAAATCCTCCGAATTAAATCCAACTTCAATTAAATGAAGCTCGCTTGACCAGCTGACCTTTCTTATTCGCGTTCCGATTTCTGTCGGTGACCCTCGTCCGGAACCGAGACCCGCGACGCGGAACCTGCACGCCGCGTCGTCGCGCAACGGATCGCGTCGCGCGACGACATTCGCTTTCCTCTCCCCCCCGCCCCTCACAAATTCTATCACGGACGGAAGCCTCCCCCGCGGTCGCGCCCCTCAAGCCCCCTCCTCTCTCCCCCCCCCCCGGAGCCTCGCTCCCTTCCCCACCCACGTGGAACGTGGACACGCGAGCGAGGAGACGGACGCGACAGACGCCGCAATTTCGCAATAGCGGCGAAACGAAAAGAGGACGTTCCCGGGGAACGGGCGCGGCGGGAAGGAGGGGAGCGGGAAGGKGGGGKAGACGGAGGGTTAGGGGAGGAGGCCGGGAGGGGTGTATTCGTTGGGACGCGTTTCCGACGGTTAACTTTTCGATTGCAGGCAGGACGCGACGCGCGGGACGCGCGATGCCGTGTCGAGTGGAGACGATCGAAACCCAAGTCGAAATAACTCCATTTCGGGGCGAACGGCGACGGATTACGCGACGACCCCTACCTTCCGGGAAGAGCCGATCGATAATTCCACCCCGGACTCGACCTGGGGCACACGACGCGCTCGTAACGCCGATCGAATTCGCTAATCGCTCCCGTTCTTCCATTGATCATCTCTCGTTCCGCGCCGCGAAGACGCGGACTCTCCCTCTCGTTCTCTCTCTCTCTCTCTCTCTCTCTCTCTCTCTCTCTCTCTCTTTCTCTGTTCCCTCTCATCCAGGCGCCTCCTCCTCGTGTCGGACTATTCAAGCGGCCTCCTCTCGAGGCCGCTAATTGATTCTCCGGAGGAATGCGGTAATTGATCAACCGGGCAAATTTATGGCCAAATAAAATCGCAATTAAACCGATCGATCGCAGATTCGGCTCGTTTATCCGAAACCGGTAAGTGTGAGCGTTTTAAGCCGCGAGAATTATGGGACAGCGGACACGTGTTCGCCGATACCGCCGGTGTGACTCGGTGATCACGAGTATGCTAATAAAAAAGCATCATCGTCCGTCATGACGAGGTGTCATGAGCGTATCTGTGCAAGTGTCGCGTTTAAAATGCGAGGTACAATAAAAAAAATTATTATTACAGCTCGTTTATTGATTTCTCAGTAAATCTGATTGAGAACAGATGCCCGAGGATCCAGGAGTTGGAAGAGATAGCCTCCGGGTCACGGGAGGAATCTCAGAATCACACGCTGGGTTAGAAGTTTGATATCGCTCGCTGATGTGAATTTACTTTCGCGCGCGCTCGTTTGCCTCTTCGGCGCTCGATACTTTGCCGAATCTCTGGCAGCTACTAGAAGCTGGTAAAAATCTAGGGAGACTCTCTCTCTCGGCGTCGCGCGGAACCGGACCAGAGAGAACAACAACAACGCGCGGCGGCGCGTCGATGCGTGCGCGTGTAATCACGTGATCGCATAACCGTAGGATAATAACAGACGGCGCCGGTTCGTTACAAATTAATGATCGACCCCGCGGAGGCCGTGGGGGGGCAGGAGGGGTCCGCCACGGCAATGGGACCCCGTGATTTCGTAACTGATTTCACGGCATAGCTGCCAGCCTCCTCGCACGCACTCACGCGCGAATGCGCGCGTGTGAGTACGCGGGCCTTATTGTGACGCACGCACATCGCGCGCCGGCACGCATCGACGATCCGAGCGGATTTTCACGTGGTCCTCGCGTCCCTTTGTCTGTGTGACGTGAGAAACATTGTGCAAAGGAGCAGGACCCCCGGTCCCGGGGGGCCTGATCGAAGCGATCGAACCGTTCCGGTAGGGCCCTTTCGAACTCGATATTCCTATCCCCCGTGGGGACTGCAAAGCCGGGATGAATCCAAGTTTTGCCACCTGCCAACCGATTTCACCCCCCCTCCCCCCTCCCCCTCCCTCCCCCCGATTGTCTTTCAGCCAGTCGGCAACCAGGGCAAATCCTGCGCGGCTAATGGCGTCTAATCATCTTACTGTCGCTTGCGTTGTTATCTCCCGAGCCGTACTGGCTCGAACGCTCGCGTGGAAATCTCTTCACTTTACCTGATCCTGTTACGCGTGCGTTCCGTTCCTTATTTCGCGACATTTCCGCATTTCGTGCTCTCGTTTCCCCGCTGCGATGTACAATTTATCATGCATACATACGCTACTATCCGAACTTGATCACATTCACAGGGATACCGGCGCAATTACATAAACTTTTATCGCGTAACGCGTGTTATTCATCGAACGAGGATAGAAAACATTAGATCGTAAACCAGTCTAATCCCGCAGGTACGTGGCTGAAGACGGTGCCGCGATATAGCCTGGGCTGAATGGAGACGAACCAGCGTTCTGAAGACGGAGCCTCGGAGAGGCTTCGGATGGAAAACGAATGGAGAAACAGCGCCGCGACCCAGGCTCGGGACTGGGGGGGGGGGGGGGGGGGGGGGGCAGTGGGGGAGAGAGGAGAGGGAGACGACCGGGTTGGCTCGTCGTATAAAGAAAGAATCGAATGGAAGGAAAAAGAGAGATAAAGGAGAACCGTGCGGGACGACGGGAGGGTTGCCTCTCCTTGCGGATCAATCGATAGGGAAATATCGACATAGGGGTGAGTCGCGAAGGGGAGCGGGGAGAGGATGCAGGAGGTGGGCAGGGAGACGAGAGCTCCGGAGAGCGCGGCTCAAGAGAGAGAGAGAGAGAGAGAGAGAGAGAGAGAGAGAGAGAGAGAAAGAGAGAGAGAGGGTGCGCAGCGAGGGACGGAGAGCGAGATATCGTGAGCGGGGAAAACGGGGGAGGGTTACGGATGGATGCATAAGGGATGGCATTACTTGAGAAAAAGGCGAGCCGAGTGGCAGAGGAGGGCGGGCGGGCGGTGGCCGCCCGTTCCTTTGTCTGAATCGGATCCGTCGACACGGGGAAGCCTCACCTCGCGTCTCCGCTCCTCCTCGGAGGCTGGAAGCGGATGACGTCGCGCGATTCGCGAGGACCGCGCGCGTAACGTAATTAATCTCGCTGCGCAAACAGCGAGCGGAGACGGCAATTCTGATTCGATCGCTCGAGAGGTCGAGGATGAGGCTGAGGAAAGTCGGATGCTGCGGGATGGAAGGAAGCGAAACCGGAAAGATAGCCAATGTCGGCGTCTCGTCATGATGATCCACGGAGATTCCGCTTGAGATTCATCGCTGGCGATGCGCTCGGGGAGAGCGTTCTCTTCGATGGCCGATGTTTATCGCAAGCGATGCGCTTTCATCGATACAGCCTGGTACCGCTCAATTAGTATGAGAAAAACTCGGACGCGAGTTATCTTGATCTTGGGCAAAAAGGAAAGGTCTCCGCCGAGGAGACGAGGCGAGGACGGAGCTAAAAGACTGTTCCTGGACGATCTTAAGCCGAAGCCGAAGCTTCTTGAGACCTGGCCCTTGTGGAGTCGCTTAATTCCAGGATCAACGTGTCCGTTTTTAGAAGATTAGGAACGCGCGCGCCAGTTTTCACGCGGAATCTTTCCTCCTGCTCTATTCCTCGAGCGGACAAGATACGTCCGCTTGAAGGCACGTCGGATGCAGATACTACCACTCCAAGTGTCCATAAAAACGCATCGATCGATATTCTCGTCAATTTCGAGGCGCTGAGAAACAAACGCGCGCTTGCCTCGAGACGCGCAGAGGAATCCCGAAGTGCGGCGTCGCCGCGAGAATCATTCGAGTACATCTCCATGCGGGAATAAAAGCAACGAGAGACGAGCGAAAGGGAAAGAAAGAGAATTCGAATCGAGCGAGCGCGGTACATCGCATCGCGAGGAACGAGAACCGGCGCCGGCTCGCGCGAGAATATGCACGGGCTGATCGGTAAAATCGCCGATATCGATCGAGAGGTATTCTCACCTCCCGGCGCGCGGGGGAAGGGGCGCCGAGGAAGGGGGAGGGGGACGCGCCGCGTCGTCTATGAGACGTTGCCGGGTCGGGAACCTCGAGCGTGGATTCGCCGCGAGCCGCGAGCAGCTTTGAAATGCAGTCGAACGACTCTCGATCTCGCGCGCGGGGTTCTGGCTCCTCTCCCCGCCCCTCCCGGCTCCCCTACCCTCCTCCTCCCCCGCCCCACCGCCGCTCCGCTCCGCTCCGCTCGCGCGCCCGTTATCGAGCCGTATCCAGGTTCAGCGAAATCATGCCGGCGCGGCGCGGCGCGGCGCGGCGCAGCGCGGCGCGGCAATCGGATGACCCGCGGGCACGTACGCCGACGGATTTAAATTGCAAATTGATTCCGCTTCTTTGTAGTCAGCCACCTAGTGCGTACACCACCTATCTCCGATACGTGACGCGGTAGCCCGACGCGGCTCCGGAGCGCGCGAACTCTCCTCTCCTTCCCGGAATACGGTTCCAATCTCAAACGTGCCGGATGTCTCAGGCAGGTGCGCTGCGGGACATTTATTTCTCGGCGGGGGGRGGGSGGRGGGGGGAGGGGCCGCGAGACGATCGTCGGGCCGCACGAGCGCGATAGGCGTCATCCCCGATGACGTCTCCATCCCTCGCGCGGGATTCAGGAGAATCCTCCAAATTCGAGCGGTGAGTTTGCCGCAGCGGAAAGTCTGTCGCGACGTTTCTCTCCTTCCTCGGCAAGACAACGGGGGAATGAGTGAGGGCAGTTTCCACGAAGTTTCCTCTAGACGGGACGAGAAGTGACGCGGAAGTGACGAGGACGACGATATCCCTTATTCGACTCGGACTTGTTACGCGCGCATTAAAGATCGCCGTCCCGAAAAACCGGGTGGTCGCTTCTCCCGGTTCCCGACGTATCTCGCGGCCGCCCGTCCCGCCCCCTCTTTTGCTCTCGCTTGCACTTTGATACGGCGAGGCGATACGCTTGCGTGTATCATCGTTACGCGCGATCCCGCGTTCTCTTTCCCGCCGCGCGGCCGCGCCGCGAGGAAATCTTTAATGCGACGTTCAAAGGGAAGCAGTAAATTACAAAGTAACGAGGCCCGACAAAGCAGGAGGACTCTCAAGCGCCATTACGGCGTGCACCTCGTTTAGCGCGCGGCCGGAGAAGGAAAGCGAGAGAGAGAGAGAGAGAGAGAGAGAGAGAGAGAGAGAGAGAGAGAGAGAGAGAGAGAGAAAGGATACGGTCGCGCTGGTCAAGTGAATTATTCGCGCGTTCTGTTTATAAGGAAATCCCGCGGAAACGGTATTTATACCGGATCGCGCTTGGAGGGTCAATATTTTACGCATGAGCCGCGGCTAAAACCGGGCCTGGTCCTTATTTTAAGACGCCCGCGTCCATTTCTGTCATATACGCGCTCGCGCGCGCGGGTCATACGTGGCGTGGCCACGTTATGTAACCGCCTTTCGATTTGAATGCTTATCGTGGTGCAACGGCAATAAAACACGTCGCGCGTCAATCATCGGATAATAACGGGCAATTACGACGTGGCAATTAAATCTCTTGCACCGTCGCCGTGAGCCAACCGCGATTCGCCGGCTACATTGTCTGCAGGTAATACACCGCGGCTGATTTTAATTACAAATTTTAATCGCGTTTCTTGCGCGCGGCAACGCCGCCGTGCGATTCTCCGGCTTTTTCTCGAGGAAACGTGACGCGTTGTTTCGGCCTTTTTGCACGTAGACGCGTCTACAGAAATAAATATGATGTCGTCCGGAGTAATTATCGCGACGATTACGGCCGATCAACACATTGAACGGACCCGGATAATCGCGGATATGCTAATGCCGCGCATTCGCGTTTATCCATTCGAGTCATGCGACATTAAGGCGGGCTCTGAGCCGCGGGGAGAATTTACCGCGATTCATCATCGCTTCTTTATCATTATCGTATTGTCTTATTTTCCGCTGTGCGATTAATAAACTCCGTCGGCGATTCCGATTTATCTGTTCGATCAGGCAGGCATCCTTCTTTTACCCACAGCTCCGCCTAGATTATCCTCGCGTCGCGTCATTAGGGAAAACCAACGTTTCCGGGACAGCGGTCGCTCTTATCCGTGCTTCGTCTCCCGCGAGCATCGCATCGTCCGTCGCTGCGGCGCGTCGCGAACGCGCTCACGCGAGAGACACGTCCTCCCCCCGCGGCCGCTAAAACGAGACTAGATCCGCATCGGTCTTGCGGCTGTGACCGGCACGCGCGCAATCGCGCACCTGATCGTCCGCCGCGAGCGTTTCCGCGACGCGACTTCGGGCCGCATCGGATGCGGCCGCCTCGCACAAGTCCAGCGGCGGGAATCGCGGCGCGTCGAGCCGCGCTTATCTACCTACGACGATGGATCTCGCGGGGGAGTAGGAGGAGGGAGATGAGAGAATGATCTCGTCCCTTCCCGTCACCCCTGCGCTCTCTGTGGCCGGGCTATCCGGGACCGACTGACGCGCGGCCTAACAATGAAGCTCCGAGAGAGAAACGATCCTGGCCGAGGGCACGCGGCGGGAGGGGCGAGTAGGGGGGCGAGCCGGGGGTGGGGTGGGGGTTGGGGGAGGTGAAGGGGGCCGGGCCCCACGATGGGTTTCTTCGCGCGGCGCTTAACGACGATTTCGATCGTTTACGACTTTAATAATTTAGGCGCGGCTCCGCTCGCGAGGCTCGACACGTTTTCGGTCGTAAACCGCGCGACTAAATCCGTATTTATGGGGAAGAGCAGGCAGTCCAGTACGGCCTATCCTCTCTCTCTCTCTCTCTCTCTCTCTCTCTCTCTCTCTCTCTCTCTCTCTCTCTCTTTCTCTCTCTCTCTCTTTCTTTCCGTCTTCCTTTTTCGCCGTCTTCTTCTTCGCTTGTTCCTCCGGCCGTTCCCGTTCCTGGCGAGCGGAACGAAGCGGGAACCACGGCGCGGCGAGAAAGAAAGGTCCGGGGAAGAGCTAACGCGGGGGGGTTGACTCGCTCTCGTGCTCGCGAGGACCGATCGATCCGCATTCGTCGTACGAAAAAAGATCGCTTCTACACGCGCACTGCTCGCGCGCGCACGCGCGACTTTGGTTTGCATTCATTAATCAGAGTGCGATTCATTAATCAAATCCGCGAAGGCGAGTTGCGCCACGCGAGGAGTGCCGCAACTGATCGGCGCGCCGGGCGTTAATTAATTTGTATCTCGCGTCGGGACGTCCCGCGTCTCCGATCGCGCGAATCGCGATCGCTCGGCCGCTGATTATTGGTCGCTTCGGCGGCGCGACAGAAATCGCGCCAATTAACGGGAAGCGTGCGCGAGTTTACGATCCTGCCGGCGTTTATGAGCTGAGGCCCGCTGGAGTTCGCCGAGGAGTTCGTGCGAGCGCGGATTACGGACGCATAATTCAGGGGCTTTCGCGATACTCGCGCATCTAAAACTGCAAGCTTAAACTGGAGCATCCGCGCGATTTATTACACGCGGCCCTCGCCGGACGATGATGCGAGCCCCTCGCCGCGTAACGATCGCGATCGCACGAACTTGCTGCCGGCGCGTTCGCGGAATCGATGGACACAGCTCAGCGATACTTTTATATCCGTTTAACGCGCCAGATGCTCGGATCGCTTCGCGAAACTGAGCGGATGGGACTCGGCGTGAAATACTCGGCCGACTGTACGGCGCGTACAGTCGATACCTATGAGAGGAGGAAGAAAAAAAGGAAAAAAAAAAAGAAACCGCGTTACGTAAGAGATACAAATCAGGAACGCGGGGATATTGTCGCTCTAATGCCGGCGGCGACCAGGTTCCGCGTGTAATAATATTTTTTATCATGCATCCGATAAACGCTTATGCGGGAGGCTTAATGCCCGTGCTGTTTGCCTTCTCTGTCCCGCGAATGACACGCAAATCACGCCGCCGCGGGGACGACCTCAGCGGCGCGAGCAGCTTCCCCGCGATACGCCATAATGATAAATTTGCCGCTTTATTACGATTATACCCCAAATCAAACATCTCTCTCTCCCTCTCCCATCGAAGGGGGAGAGAGAGGGGAGCGAGAGATCCGTGCTCGCGCGCGATGACACACGCGGCCAAACATAGATCCGGCGCGCTTTCCGCGCGCGAAGGATGCAGCGCCGATAAAACCGCCCGCGCCGCGCCGCGCCGCGGAATCGCGCGATGGCGCGGCCGTTAATGTTCGCGGGGGCGGCGAGTTGTTAAACATTTCGGTGACGCATCCGGTATCTGGAGTCGCGCGCCGCGCGAAATGCGCGTATAATTAGCACCGCGTCTCGCGGGGAGGAGCGGGGGACTCCTCGGCCAGGCGTTCGCGCGCGTCGACACGTTTCATAACGATCTCGCTCCCCTCCTCTCTCTCTCTCTCTCGCTCTCTTTCTCTGTCGGCCACGAGCACGACGTGATCTTTGATACGTTCGCGCGACTTACCGAGGACGCAGATCGTAGAACTCATCTACGCTCCTTCGGGTCGCCTCGCGTCCTGCAACAGAAAGGCAAGATCGACGATCAGCGTGTGCGCGGACGCGCATTGACGTTCGCGCGTCGCGCTCGCCAGTGTTGCAAGGGCAGATCGGAAACGGTCGCTGCGTTATCCGGAAGACTGGATAATCTTCCCTTTACAAAGTGACCTCGCAGACGTGACACTTTGGAGTCACTCGATCGAGCGTGCAGTTATCCCGCAACGCTCTCTCGCTCGGGATGAGAATATTGTAAAGCCTCGGAAATTTGAACGGCTGATCCTGAGGAAGCTAAATCTCCTTTGGAATTTTTCCTGCGGCGCGTCTGTCCGTCTGTCTGTCTGTTACACTGTCGGGGGATGGGAAATTCCGAGAAGAGACCCGGAGAATACCAGAGAGCCTTTAATTAAAACCCATCTGTACTGTACGTGCACAGTGTACGCGCGCGCGCGCGTGTGCGTGTGTGTGTGTGTGTGTGGGTGTGGGTGGGTGCGGGTGCGCGTATAGCTGGGTGTCTCCCAAAATGCCTAATTACGAAACAATAATTAATCAAACCGACAATGGCGCGCCGTGTTACGTAAGAGCGACGCGAAAGCGTCCACAATACGCATCGCCGGACAATGCGGACGGCGGAGCGGGGCCCCGCCGGCGTTTCTAATCGTTTCTCTCGTACGTACGCGGGAAGAAAAATGCGGCGGGCCGCCCAGGGCCTTTGGAACGGTTCCTCCAAACAGCCGAGGGGGCAACAATAGCCGGCAGAAACAATGGACTGTCTTAATCAGTATAATTTCCGTCCCTCGAAAGCGTCAAGACGAGGAGGAGACCGTCGCCGGTGTCGGCCGGCCGGGGAGGAGGGTGGGAGGGGGCGAAACGCGGGACGCGCGAGTGGGCGGGAGAGAGGGGGGGGGGAGGAGCAGGAGGAGGAGGAGGAGGAGGAAGCGTGACGTGCCGCCGGCGCAATTAAAGCGACATTAATTAATTGTTAGCATAACAATGCGGCAGCAGGGATGTAACGCGCGAAAGCGGCCGGCCGTAGGGCCCCGGGCCTTCATAAATTTACATGTCCCGCGCCGCGAGAATCATTTTTTACAGCCGTTAAGGGGGCGCGCGAAGAAAGGAGGAGACGGAGGAAGAGGATAGTCGGAGCGCGCGCGCGCGCGCGCGAGAGAGAGAAGGAGAGAGTGCGTGCGAGCTTGCGGACCTACAGCAACGCAACGGCCGCATTATGTGTCCCCGTGGTGTTGTCCATAATAACCACCGATGTCTCTCCCCGGGCGCGGAAGGGCTGCCCTCGAGCCCCGACCTCGTTATCCGCCGCGCGTTCCGATCGGGATATTTTTTAAGCTTTACGGCCGCCGGACAACTGTGCGTTGTGCGCGCGCGCGCGTAGTTCTCGTTATAGAGGGATAGAATCGTGCGCGTACGCTCTCCTCTTCGCGCCCTCCCCGATCCCTCTAATGCAGAAATGCACGCGCGGGCGTGCACGGAGAATTGCGAAGCGAGGGTGCAGATCCGGATGCGGATTTTCCCCTCTGCGCGGATCAACATGCAGATCGGTCCTCCGGTGCGCGTATTAATCGCTAATCGCCGATCGGACGACATCAATCCTGTCCGAGAATAAAAAATGGTCGGCGGTATCGGAATCTGTCGTCGATAATTGATTCGATCTGACGCGCCGGCAGAATCCGGCCGACGTCACGGCCGGATTCTTCCTCGCTGTATGTGTGTGTGCGCTGTATGTGTTTTCTTCTTCTTCTTCTTCTTCTTCTTCTTCTTCTTCTTCTTCTTCTGCGTCAACTCGAGGCGCGATAAATACGCGCCGTGGACGCGTATTGGTTGCCCGAGAAGAAAAAAGGAAGGAAAAGAAAAAGAGGAGGAAAATCGGAACGGTTAATCTGTCGGCGCGATCGTGACGATAAGAGCGGTGCGCGTGGCGATGCGCCAGCATGAGGACCGACGTTTCCCACTTTTTTTTCTCTCTTCTCCTCCCGCTCTGCGACGATAGGGGAAACATTTTCGATTCGGCAGGCTAGACAAGATACGTCGGACTTAATTTGGACGGCGAAGAAATTCGCCGTCTATTTTTCGTGTAATAAATGCGATTTGCTCCGCTGCCAGTTGTTTCGGTTACCGAGGCGAGCGGCTATTTCCGTCGATACGATATGTGTTCGCGCAGAAGCCGAAGGAAAAAAAGGAGCCCCGCGAGTATCGGGGAGAGCGATTTCCTCTCGGCGCGTTAAAAGAGATGCGCGGGATCGTAACGTGAGACGAGACGTGGGTGGCTTAAGCGAGCGAGCGAGCGCGCGCGCGCGCGCGCGAGCGGGTTTGCCTTTGGACAGTTATTTTTAATGTCCTCTAGCGTCCGGGAGGAGAGGAATGTGCATCGTAATCGCTAGGCGAAACCGGCCGCGTGAGTTCCTCCCCGCGACGGATCTCAGGGGGAGGAATCGACCTGAGGGGGCGCGAACTGGATAGCTCCCTGATTCGAGATGAGTGACATATCTTTATATACCTGACCCGTGAGGGAGAGATAACTTGTCTCGTATATAGCGCGTCGCGCCGGCCAGCGTTCTGGCAAGAATCCACTCGCTGACGATACCAAAAACACGATCCTGAGACGCAAATGTAATTATAGCTTAAAAGCTGCCGTAAAAAAGGCAGGTATGACGCCGGGCGTAATAAACGCCCGAGCTACCGCCCGAGCCGGCCGCTCGTCGTCGTCGTCGTCGTCGCGTTCCCTATTTTTATTGCTGATACAACAAACAAGTTGTCCGCCACGCTAAGTTCCACCTATCCGGGATTACGCGCGGGATAAACTCGCCGGGAATTTATGGTCTCCGAAACGCACGGCGTCCTCCTTTGCTGGGGACGAAGCTTAACGTCTGCTGATTAACGTTAACGTTAACGTCACCGCGACTGACGCAGCTGGCTGACGGACGCGCGAGAGGCAAGCTCTCCGGCACTCGCCGACTTCCGTTTCGCGGCCGCGCGACGACGGCGAAATTAATTTCCTAAATTTACGGATGATATCAGCCGGTAATGTATGCACCTACCACGGGACACCATTAATCGTCCTTTCTTATGAGCGATAACTCTCGCGGCGCATAATAAGATCGTTATTATTAACGATCGGGAATACCGTCGCGCGATTAATCGGCAGCGCCTCATTAGGCGGCGCGGCCGCAATAAAACAACATCGCGCGGACGCGACCGCCACTAAAAAACCAACGTGCCAACGACATCTCTCAGGATGCGGTGACGCTCCTTTTATCGGGCTGCTCCCCGCGCCTGCCTCTTCCGCTCTTGCCCAAAAATCGTCATCCCGCGCTCTCGGAGAGAGCCCGCCGTCTCCCCCCGCCTCAGCCCGGGCGTACTTTATTCCGCATTATCGCGCGTAGGCGAAACGCGCAGCCGAAGCGCAGCAAGTAGACGCGGCGAGTCTCTCGGCTCGCCTCGAATTAATAAACAGCAACGAATGACCGCCTACGAATGTCCGCCCCCCTCCGCCGGCCGAGGGAGCCGATTTCAACGTGCCGCTAGTCGATCCGGTAAGGGACAGCTTCCTGCCCCCTCCGCGGCGGGAGATCTCACCCTCTTCCCCGGAACGATCCACGGATGCGATCGCGGACCGCCCGCGGCGATCTCCGCCGGAGACTTCTGGAATCCTCGCGCGGGATCAACACACGGCCATCGTTACCGATCTCCCCCACCCGATTCCGCCGAAACGTCGTAAACCGGCGGCGTGTCACGGCGGGAAACGCGACGTTCCGTTGCGCCGATCCGAACGAGGGAATTATCACGCCGCAAGGGCGCGTTCTGCGAACGAACTCTGCGCGCGCGCGCGCGCGCGCAAGAGCGAATAACTCTCGTCTCCTGTTATCGGCCCTCGCGGCGTGAACTGCTCGCCTTTGAATCGAACGTTAACGCGAGGTGAATAAAAGCAGAGGAAAGATTGAGACTGCCGCCGAAATCGGCAGAGAAACGTACTACTTTATTTTTGTTTTTTTTTTTTTCTTCCCATTCTGGCAAGACAAATTCACTCTTTCTCTCTTCTCTCTCTCTCTCTCTCTCTCTCTCTCTCTCTCTCTCTCTCTCTGCGCAGCTCGCACAAATCGATTCGGATCGAGTGGGATGTTCGGATCGCCGTTCTCCAGCGGCGATACGCCGCTTCGGAAGGGATCGAAATTGCATCATTGCCGAAGGGCCGTCAGCTGCGGACATTTCCCTTTGTGGGACGCGACGTGGACGCGCACGCGTGGCGTTGAATGATTAACACGGCTGCGCGTCGCGCTCGGCTTTATCGTAATTATCGCACGGCTCGTCCCCGTCAGACGGCGGCGGCTCAAAAGCGATCGTAGATCGAGAGATGATTGACGCACGCGGGGACGAGGAAGGAATCGAAAGCGGCCGCGTCCGCTTTATGTTCCCGCCGCGGCCTTTGCCGTGAAAATCCATCGTGCGTACCGAAAGAAGTTTGCTCGCGAAAGAAGCCGCGCACTTCTGACTCGCGATTTGTGCAATCACGAGCGCGATGTCGATTGGAATTTTGAGCATAATGATGATTCATTTGATGACAAATACACACGTACATGTACGTAAACCTGTCGTTGGATTATTGTGAGAATTAAACAGGAAGGTGAATACGTAATGCCCATCGTATGTCGCGTCTTATTTAATTTCTATTTCTGGCAGATTATGCACAACGTGTGAGCGTAAGCAACAGTGCAAGCATCGGTTCGCGCCTCCGACAAGTGATACGCTATTATTTCCACGCTATCCGCGATAGTTAATCTTGTGTTTAGAAGCACAATTATGTGCTATCTATCCCATGTCGATATCTCATGAAGCTTCAGTAATTTCAATTTTTAACATCGAACGCCGCGAGATATAATTATCTCAGGGAGATCTGGCTTGTCTGAGTAACTCGCGCGGATTCCCTGTTAACGGGGCATTAACGGAACGGGGGGAGGGAGAAGGTCGTTCGTCAAAGGTCAATCGTAAGTGGAGAGCGTGGCGGCGCGATTCGCGCCTTAAATTCGATCTCGGAGCCGCGTCCCCCGCGCCCGATGGCGGCCGTTCCGTTCGAAGACGTTCAAACGCGCGTGATGGACGCGCGTTACGTCGCGAAACAAAAGACGGATACGCCTCGAAATAAGCCGGCGGAGAGGATCCACTCACGATTACGAACTTACGCGATAAGTCTTCGCTCCGCTTCTCTCGCGCGCCGGCCATCATCGCGCATTTGTTTTATGGCATTTGGCCAATAAGCGTAAGATGGATCCCGCCTTCAACCGTGCCGCGGATTCGGCTCATCGAGTTACACATTATTCAAGAAAACGCGCGGCCTTAAATAATCGCGGACAGCGAATAATTTCTCGCGTATGCGCGCGCGCGCGCGCGCGGAATCGCGCCGAGCAGCCGGGACGTCGCACGAGAGCGATTCGTCTTCGCGCTTGGAATTTCCATTCAATTTACACCCCCCTTTTTCCCGGTCCCCTGCACGAGATTCGGCAGTAAACATCACGGTGTCTCCTTTATGCCGCTAAAATATTAAAAGCTCGGCTATACGCGTTTACTGCGTGCACGCAGTTTACATAAGCGCGATAAAGAGACGCGCGTCGATAAAACCCGATGCGCCGAGATATATAGGATGTTTCTCCCCCCCTCCCTCTCCCTCTCCCTCCCTCTCTCTCTCTCTCTCTCTCTCTCTCTCTCTCTCTCTCTCTCTCTCTCTCTCTCTCTCTCTGTGCCACCTTCCAGAAGATCCGATGCGAATTCTCGCGTCGTAAATAATTTCCCGAAATGTCCGCCGAATTGTTCGCACGCGCTCGTTACGGCCAAGAGTAAACGAAGAGAGAATCTGCTACTTCTCTCTCTCTCTCTCTCTTTCTCTCTCTCTCTCTCTCTCCCTCTCTCTCTCTCTCTATCTCTCTGCCTCTCTTTCTCTCGAAGGGACATCCGCCTGAATCCGCGACTCCGAGTCGTTCGATCCGTCCCAAGACGATTCGTCTTTACCTCGACCTTCCACCTTCGCGCACTTTTTCACGACGCCGCAGCGTTCTCGCCTCGAGACCGGCGGCAGGCGAGGCGGGCAGCGGGACGCGGGCAGCGGGATTGCGAAATCGCCGTGGAAATAATGACGGGCGTAGATCGTAGACAGCGGCCAATTTGCATCTGTAATTACCGCCGGCGCGTCGTTAATAAGTAATTAATGAGAGAGCCTTGCGCCGAGCTGCGAGCGAATGACGCAATAGCCGCCTCCGGGCTCCGTGATTGTTAATTGATCGGCGATTAATCAACCTCTCGTCTCTTCCCTTTTCTAAAACGCAACCAACCCCCCCCCCGCCCCCCTCCCCCCGCGCCCCCCCCCAAGCCGCTTCCAAAGCCGCTCTTGCACTCCCTCTCTTTCTTTCTCGCGTGCGCGTCGGCTGCTCCTTCTCGTTCGTTGGACCTCGCCTCGGGAATTCGCGCCTCGCTTCCAGCGGCCGCACCATCGCCCGGGGCCCGCGAGGATAAGGCCCCGGGACGGTTGCTCGAGGGTCAGGTGACTGCCGTGACCGGCGGCATTTACCGCGATGGCGACTTGTGAGCACGTTAATACGTCATCAAGCCGCATCGTCAATTGCTCGTTCCGGGGAACGCGATGATCCCGCGATGATCTTTCTGTTCCGCGAGTGTGTCGCGGGTGGCGCGCGATGGCGCGAGCCAAAAGCGACCCTAGCGCGTCGATGTCTCCCCGTGATCGATTCTCGCAATCCTCCGAGTGCAATTAACGAAATTGGCAACGCGGGCATAGCGAGTCGTCGATTTGGAATTGCCATTTTGATCGATTATGTGAAAACGTATTATGTGATGACAACCTGAGTTGTCCGCGGAGTCCAGGCGCGAGTCGACCCTGGTTCTCTGATCGTAACGAAGGCACGTTACGCTCAGGCAACTCCCCTCGTTGCTCATCAGCGAGGAAACGGAATAAGGACGGCGACTACGAGTTTACAGACTCGGCACGACATCATCGATTTCCGATCGAACCCTGATTCCCTCCCTCTCTCTCTCTCTCTCTCTCTCTCTCTTTCTCGAACTTTCGATGAACTTGAATACGCGCCAGCGCGTTCCGCTCAGGCGAAAGCTCGAGGCGAGCGAAACGCGCGAATCGGCCCGCTCCGATCTTCATGCATCAACTTTACCTCGTCCGTTCAGAATCGGCGCTTGAGAACCCGCTACCGGCGACTCCGGTTACTCACAACGACGCATCCTCAAGGACATCCGGTCGGCGGACCAGTCTCGCTTCCGGTTCAACGCACACGTTCACTGATCTGCACTCGTGAAAACTCTCGCGATGATCGTTCGCGGAACCGATCGCGGAAAATCGGTCAGCGCGCGGGCCCGGCGCTTCAAGCGCGGGAGACGGGAACGGCGGCCGCACAATGAGGGGTGTTGAGGGGGGGGGAGGAGGGGAGTAACAAACAAGGGTCCGAGCGGGCTTCCGGTCGGAGGTGGCGCTGCCGTCGACGACGTACGACGACGGTCCGCCACGGCGACGACGGCAACGACAACGACGACGACGACGACGACGACGACGACGACGACGACGACGACGACGACGACGACGACGACGACGAGAGGCGTCTCGCGCGACACGCACACGTGGTGGGGGCGTCTGCGGCCGCTACTACGGCAGAACTAAGGGGTTGTTTGCCCCGTCGCGCTGCTCCGGGGGGTCTCCAGCGGCTCCGCCACCCCACCAGCCCTGCTATTTTGCATAGGGCCTGCGCGTCGAAGGCGGCACACACACCGCCACCCATACTCTCTCTCTCTCCCTCCCTCACTTTCTCCCTCTTCCTCCGTCTTCCCCCTTCCTTCTCTCTTTCCTTTTCTCTCTTCCTTATTTCACTCCCCGTCGTAGTCGCCTCGCGAGTCGCCTCGTTTCACCCCGCTGATCGCCCGCTCGTCACTCCCTACTTACTTCCTCCTCCTCTCCTCCACCTCCTCCCTCCCCCCGCCCCCCCCCCCCCCCCCCCCCCCCCCCCCGCCCCCCCCCCCATCTCGGCACCATCGAGCCCGCCCGCGCGCACTTGGAGGGACACACTTCGATTTGTCGAATCCGCGTTTCGCGGCTCTCTCCTGGCCCGTTCCGCGCCAAGGGAAAAGAGGTTCGGTTCCTCGTCGTCCTCGGCCAGCGTCGCTGCCGCTCGCCACCGTCAACGTTCCGTTGAACTTTCTCCGTCTTGCCACCGCCATCGCTGTTGCTCCTTGTCTAGCTCCCTCGCCCGGATGTGCCATGTGTCCGCGCTCGCGCTTATTCTCGAGTGTCCCGAGTTAATCCATCGTGGTCGTCGCGCGCGGTCATCGCGAGTGGAAGGACGCGAGGACTTTTGGCAGGAGAATCACGTGGGAAGCGCGAATTAGGCGCGTTACGCGATCGTTCGTTCCGGAACGTCTGTTAAGAATAGCCGCGGAAATGAGCAGGTCTCGTTGAGCTGGAGAACTGGAGATGGATCGAGCGCGACTCGCAAACGCTCGATGATGAATAGTTGTCGCGTGCGTCCTCCTCGAGAGATATCGATTCGCGAAGCACACATGTGCACGAGTGCAGAGCGATGCACTAATGTACTTTTAAGTCTCGTGGCTCTTCTCGTACGAGGGCTGCCAGGGCGGATAGTCGAATGGGAAACGTTTTCGACGATGTTTGTGGGTTTCATTTATTATGCAGACGTTTCTCAAACAAAGACGTAATATTCTCTCCATTTGCCTGCTTTAATCTTGTCACGGCTATAAAACTACGTTTAAGCATATCGAATTGAGTGCGATTATGACGGTTCCGAGTACCGGCTTACGAGTTTCTCTTGGATTCGTAGAAATTGCGGGAGCTCATTCGTGGCCGGGAATTAGGTCGGTGTGACGACGCAAACGTGACGGGAATGATGTAAAGTAGCAGTAAAATTATAATATAAGAGGCCACGTCCGTGCGCGCGCGCGCGCTTTCCTCTCTTTGTACGGACCTGTCGTGAAAGTAACGCGCGATTGGCGGATGGATTTAGCAATAATTTAATCAGTAACGATCTCAAATAGAAACTACGGTGATGATGCGCCTTACGTGCACCAGGCGACAAAAGGGACAGTAGCGGCGGCGCTTGCTCGCCTGAGAAATCTCGTCGATCGATCGACTGAGATTTGCATCGATCTGGACCGCGAATCGCGGAAATCCCGGGGGATGATCATCACGCGCTACTAATAACGACGCGACCGAAAACAGTCGCACCGCGTAAAAGCCGCAGGGGGTGCAGTACGGGGCAGGCGAGTGTACGCGAGTACACCGCTCCACGTCGAAGCCTCGATCGGAGCTCGATGCGAAGACGAGCGCCCCATCTGCACCCGCGGTGTGGCTATTCAAATCACTCCCGGATGCGGTGCGACAGCCGCGGTAATTCGCTCAATTAACCATTCAGGACAGCCGTTCCTCCGCGGCGGAATCGCTCTAGTCAAACGGCAGCCAATCAACGCGGGCGGCAGTTCCCTTTCCTGTCGGCGAGCGAAAGGGTTGCAAAGCATGGGTGGGAGAAAGTTAGTTAACGCCTCCGCGTAATTAAGCAAAGTGAGGCTCGCGGCAGACACCGTGAGCGGCTCCACCCAGCCTCCGAGCGCCGAGGACAAGAGTGGTTCAACCCTCTCTACAGGGAGGGCGAGCCTCATTGGAGGTGGGTTGGTTAGCGCATGTATAATTAGCGTAAAGCGGAGACGGGTGGGTTCCGGGCGGAGAGCGAGAGACCGAGCCGGGGAGGACGAGAGGGAGACAGTATCCCGGCCAGGGGGGGACAGGGTGGAGCCACCCAGTCGGCGCATGTGCCAGCATCCCTTGGAGCCGGAGATATAATATTCATAACGCGCCCGGCCGGCGTTCCTCCTCTTCCTCCTCCTCGTTCTTGGTACATCGCTCTTCCGCGGGGCGAAACTCCGTCTCGATGTGGTGCCCGGACTGACCGTCGATTAATCGATCGATGTCGGAATCACGTTACGCCAGGGCGAGCCGGCGTAACAGCGAGAGCCGGCAACCGTTGGATATCGCTTATCAGATTATTGACGAGTGATTAAGAACCGCGACATTTAAAAACCGATCGGGAATTGAAGAGAAGTCGGCCACGAATCGGTTCCGGTGATCGAAGCACAGATATGGACCTGGAAGGAATTTCTCTTCTATTTTTATCAAGGATCGCGGCTTCGCTGCTTATTGACGGCAAGTCCGCAAAGAGAGGAAGCTGACGGAGAGGGGCGGAGAGGAGACCCACCCTCCGCGGCGTGGGTCGTGTATTTTGGTCCGGATCCCAGATAACCCGGCGTGCTTTTCCGGATGCTTGAGCACGATACACGTCCCGGTCGGCCGGACTTGTCCCCGGTCGTGTCACGGCGGAGGGTTCGTCCTCGGTGAACGAAGAGAAGAGGGTGCCCTGCGGTTCCGCCACCCCCAATCTGCCTCCCCTTCCGCGGAGGGGTGTCCACGGTGTCATCAGACGCAATTAGGGACGAGACTCGGTGCACATCAACGCGTGCACCGAGGCTTTCCTTCCACGTGTCGCGCGCCCCTGTGTGCGTGCGCTGTCGGACAACCCCCGGTTGTCGAGGCCGATTTCTCCCGTCGCATTATTTCTCTCCTTAATTCCGTTTCATTCCCCTATGAGACGCGCTCCGCGCCACGACCTCGCTTTCTCTTCGTCCTTTGCCCTTCCCTCTCCCTCTTTCGGTGTTCCTTCTTCGTTTCACTCCGCGATGGAGCGGAGTTGCAGCTCGACTACGCCGCTGTGCGATTACTCCCGTTATACGCCTTTGACGCAATTATGCCGCGGCCCTTATGACGTCTCGTTAACTCTGCCAACTCCCCGGGGGACGCGACATTACCAAAGGTGCTGTCACGGCGGAGGAACGAGCGTTGCCACGCTCGTAACTCCTCGAAATTCAACAAGGTAGCTTCCACTCGACCGGACGGTCGTTTTTAGGACTCGCGCACGTTCTCTGCATGAGCGCCGCTAATGTGTTTTTCATATCGATTAATGCGTTTGGCTTTCTCTCGATGGACCGTGGCGATCTTCGAGCGCCGAGATCAATTTCAGCCGAGAGGTACCACCGGCAGAGCCGGATGCGTGGATGAATGAATTGCTGATATCTGTGGGAATCATCGAAACTGGAACGGATCGTTCTCTGGGATCCTCGATCGCGTGGAGCTGACGTCTCGTCGCTGATCATAAGCCATTCAAAGAACGCGATTCCGCTGCGCTAGCAGCATCGTTAGTCGGTTTATTAGCGAGCCCGTGCGAGCAGCCAAGGTCAAGACAATTATCAACTCGAATGACACGGCCGCCGTGTAATTTCGCCACGTCGGCCACGTGATACCGGGAAGCCAGCGCTGTTCGCGATAGGCGGAAACATCGTTGTGAACGGAAGAAAGGGGCAGAAGCAATCTGCGGAATGGATGCGGGGGAGTAAGGTAATCGGTTAGACGTTCGTTTCGACGAGCAAATTGATCTCGGTATGGGCGCAAATTCACGGCGGAGCTGCGTGATAAATAAAGCCCCCCCCCCCCCCCCCCGAGTTTCTATTGTTCTGTGAAAAGCGCCGGCGCGGCCGGTTACGTACGATTACGAACGCAGATAGCGGTAATTGCACCTGCAACCGTGACATGCTACACTGCAACAATTTCCTGCACAGGTACAGGCATTTGCCGTGATGGAAGGCTTAACCGGCGCGACACACCGAGCGCGGCTGATCGTCGCGCACGATTTATCGCGTCTGTCCCCGATAAATGCACGGACGCCGAACTACGATTTATAGCGTAATCGATTAAAAATACTCAATTACAGGTCTGATGTCCTGATCTGCCGGTCGCCGAGAGTCGCCAGGGACGTCGATACGAAAAGGGCTCGCGATATTCCAGAGACGCACTCGCCAATAGCGATTGATTCATTCCATTCCAGAAAAGGAGTCATTAATCCCGATTAATTACTCTATCAATTGCGACGAGCTTATCGCGACGCGAGCTCTTTGGAACGGATCTCTCGCTCCGGATCGATTCACGATCGAAGCACCGCGCGAATTTCGAAGACAAGGAGAGGGGTCGCCGCGGGGTCAAACATGCGTCTCACGAAACAGTATTAGCCGCTCGCCGCGAGATTGCACGCGACAAATCGGAGAGCGGACGAGCGGAGAGGCTGGCGCGGATTTAAATAGACAAGCACTTGCGGCCGGTCGCCGCAATATCGGGGGCGGGGGGGGGGGGGGGSGKAAAATTGCGAGATTTAATAATCCTACCGCGCGTGCACCCGCTGCCGAGGACGTAATAAGCCGCGAGTTCCAGGGCGCGCGCGAGAGCGAGCCGAGCCGGCGAGATTGCGTGTGCGCGTTGCGTATGGTCGCGGCCTAAGGGTAGAAAGGGACGCGCTTTGGCCGAGGCTCGATGTTTTTAATAAGCGGCCGACCTGTAGCACGTACTGGATATTACCGTGACACCCCCACCAGGTCGAGGTCTTTACGGGGGTTCTTCCGTTCTCATGTTCCGTGTCCGCGCTGCCGCGCGGAAAACGACGGACAACGTGGGAGCGACAGGAGACCGGATCCGAGAAAGAGAGAGATATGGACGGAGGGCGAGCGTATACGTACACATGGCGGCCTCTAATTAACTCACACCGACGTAGCCCCATTTGCCGAAGGTGCCCATACCGTCCGCCGTCGAAAGGAAACAGAGTATCACGAAGGTCGTCGCCGCAGCTCGCGACTTGTACACGCGGCCGCTGCTCGATAATAATGTGGAATAATTTCACTCCAGCAGCGAGGATTCCATCGTCGATCGATCTCGTGCAGAGTGCAGAAGAGAGCCGATCCTTGCCAAAAGAGGAAGCTGCACTCCCTACGAGCGGCTCGTAGGACGTTGCACTCGACATTCGAGTGCATCAGACGTTCATCGTCAAAGTCGCGTTCCGCGATAGTTGGATCGATACGGAGCTATCGCTCTCGAAATTAAAAGCCGCACGAGAGAGCCTGCGCGACAATAAACGCGCGAGAAGCCTCCGCGTCGAGCCTCCGCGTTTCCTTTTATCTTGCGCCCTTGCATGTCGCCGCTCCAGCCCGAAGACGCGCGAGCTATCGATCGGTCGATTCTGAGGAGCGCGCGAGGCCACGTTCCGCGCTACGTGTACCGAGCGGAATCTATCGCGACGGCCGTTCCGGAATGGAATACGAGATACGGGGAAATGAGATACGGACGCTTGATTCGGGAAATAAGAATCGGACGCGCGAACAGGTTCTGCAAGTAAGCTGATAACTCGATGCTCGCCAAGTCCAAATAATATCAGATCCGATCTTTCACACCTCGATGCCTCGGTGCGCTGTAAACGAGATACGCGCGCGCGCGTGCGCGGTCATCGCTCATCCAGCTAGCGAACCGATCGAAGAGCGCGTAGAAAATTCAATCACGTGATTACGCACGCTAACCGACCGCCTAGCGCCATGCGAGACGTATATCAACGTACGTTTCCTTCCGTTGGAAGCATCGCCAAAGCGCTAAAACTCAACTCTTTCATTGCTTTCCTTTACGTCAAGAAACGTGTCAAGGATGCGAACCGCTTGATTAATTATAGCCCCGTACAAAGTGTTGTAATGTTCAATGCGGCCGGTTCTCGGAAATGACAGAGAAGCCAAGTTACGGCCAAAGAGAATGTATGAATCGAAAAGAAGATTGGCTCCTTCCGATATCGATATCGGAGCACGCGATTCGAGCGTGTAGGTACCTGCCGTAAGCTGCACGGCCCTGAACTTTAGCCGCGATTAGATCGCCGTAAATTGCAATGTGGTGCACGTCGGGCATATCCATTGCCAATGCTCGAGCATTTCCATTGAATATTCTTTTCATGAATTACATACCGAGGAAACACCCGCCCGCGCCCGCGAGCGAGCGGGCGGGCGGGCGGGCGGGCGGGCGAGCGAGCGCGTCCTCGCGCGTCGTCGCGTCCAAAGCGTGACGAGAACCGCAGATACGACCGCGCGACCGCGCTAATGCGCTTTCGCACTCTAATCACGAGCGGTGGTGGCGAAGGGGATGGAGAGAGGGGGGGGGGCCGCGCGGCGGCGGCGGCGGCGGCGGCGTCGGCGGCAGGGAGCAGGGAGCAGGGAGTAGGGACGGTCCCTGAAGGGGGGAGGGAAGCCGCGGAACGAAAAGCCGCGGCGTCTTTATCATCGGCGTTCGTTCGCTCAACGGCGAGCGATAAACGCTGCATCCTGGATTCGTCGTGAGAGAGGAGGAAGGGAGGGGAAGAAGAGAGAGAGAGAGAGAGAGAGAGAGAGAGAGAGGGGGGGGGGGGGGGGGGGGGGGGAGGAACGCATCCCGCTGTTGCGCCATGCGCGCGTCGTTTCTCGCGCGGACAAATGCGCAACGTGCTCCAACCAGCCGAATAACCGCCGCGCTCCACATTCCGCGTTCCATCGAGAGCCCCCGAAGAGCGGCGGGGCTGTCCGTCTCCCTTGAAAACGCGGGTCCAAAGGCCCAAGAGAGGGCCCAAGATCGCTACGATAGCTCCGAGGCGCGTTGATCTTTCCTGCACGCGCGGCAACGCTTGAAATCGAGCCACGGCTTTTGCACAGGTCATTGACAACATGGCTGTCATCGCGGCGGCGTGTTTTACATACATTATGAGTATCAACATTATGAGCGGCCGCTGGCATACGCTCGCTCGCTCGCTCGCTAATCCGCACTCTAATCACGAGCGTGATGAACAAAGCGCGTGGTTATCTAAAATCGAACTTTTTTGTCGGCCATTGACAACACGGCTTATCGGCGTGTCGAGCATTCGGCAGCGGAATACGATTACGAGCAGTGAGTCACGCTTTAATCACAAAGCCGATCCCTCCGTACGAACCGCTGCAACCGGACTAAAAACGATAAAGCCGTAATTACCGCCAGCGTACGCACGCACACACACACACACACACACACACACACACACACACACACACACGGGCACACGGGCACACGCGCGCGCGCGCGATCGCCGAGGTGCGTAATTAATAACTGCTACGCCGAAGACAGTGTCCCACGTACACGTGTTCCGTTACGGGAATAACTTACGACACGGCGCTTCGGCAAAGTGAAGAGACGCGAACGGTACCTCTGCACGCGGCTTTCCGTTATCAGGAAATTCGAAAAAGTCAGAGCTCAACTGGAAACTCAACCACGCAACCTCGAAAACCTCCCTGAGAGCGCCTCGGCATTAAGAAGCGCGCGAGTGGTTTTTATCGGAGAGTCGAAAAATCGGACAGCGCGATAACCGTTCTGTCCCTCAAACGACGGTCGTCCCTGTTCGACGAGGCTCGTCACTCGAAAACTCCCGCGACCCTGCGATGGAACCGGAAGCGGGACGCGGATCCGCCCCCGCCGCCGATCGATGGCGGCTCCGATTAAGGAAGTGGCTGAGGATTCTTCCGAGCGTAATCGCGCCTTCATCAAGCACACTCTGCTGTATTACATTAATGATATTGATTCGGGGAAACACAATCAGCCCCGGGAATCCCCTCCTCCCCCGGCCATTGTGGCCGTGTGCCCGGCTCTCTCTCTCTCTCTCTCCCTCTGTGTGTGTGTGTGTGTGTGTGTATGTGCGTGTGTATGCGCGGCGCGTACTTATTCCGCGAGCACGTACACGCGCGCGCAGCTTCCACTGCCGCGTACCTTCATTAGACAGCAGAAACGAACGATTTCTTATTAATATCGGGCGGAGGTTGTTTTTCGCCCGGGTCCCTTTCCCCGCCACTTCCATCCCTCCGCAGCCCCACCTCATTTACACACTAATGTCCCTTCTTATTTTCCGCGCTGCCTCGCGGAGCCATCGTTTGATGCTTAGCTCGTCGAGCTTGGATCAGCAGATTTCGCAGAACAACGAGAGCAAGAGGAAACCGCTCGCCGTAACGTTGCGGGCATCCTTAATCTCTTGCGGCTACATGTTTCTTAATGCGTGATAATGCATCGCCCGCGCGCGCGTATGTTTATCGATCACGCGGGAGTTTATGCTGCCTCGTGTCGCTCCGAGATAACTCGCTACCAAATTCGTGATGGCTTTATGTTCGCGCGGACGTAACCGGATGTGAGACCTCGATAATTGCCGACCGCGCATAACGGATACCTTTTCTGCGTCTTTCTTTCCTTTTAGGCTGCATATATATATATATATATATATATATATATATATATGTATGTATATATGTATGTATATATGTATGAATTTCGGACAAGGGGGCACGGCATTACGAGGAATTAATACTATCGCTCGGTCGGCGCGATTAATTAACTGGCTACGTGGATCAGATATTTCCACGTATCAGATTAATGCCGTAATTAATGCTTCTGCCATTGCGGTTATATTCCTCGCCGGGCTCGAGGTATCTCTCTATGCATATCTGCGTAAAGTATCACTTCTATATTTGAAAAATTGCTCGCGGCGCGACCATCGATACCACGTCCGCGACTGCATTCACCCAGCGGACTTAATTGCCACGCGCTATCAATAGGTAACATTAATCTAAAGTCTTATCTATCGCGCGTGACGGCGGTTATTATATTCGTGCGATCGTCTTGTAAAATACGGACGAACTCCGCGGGCGCGCACTCGCGCGATACGACGTGACGCTCGCCATTCGCGCGAGGAACTCGCATCGCGGGGGAAACGTCTCAATGCAATCTATAAATGAATCTCCGCGAGTAAATAATAAAGTATCCGGGAACATCTCGTAAATCTCGCGCGCCGCTCGCGTCATAAAACGCGCGTCGCCGCTCCACCTCGTTGCACAAGTGGAGGAGAAAGTTCCCTAAATCAGAGACGCCCGTGTTCGGTACCCGGCTGGGAACCGAAAAATCGGGCACTCGCGTCGCTCGGCGAGCGTGATATTAAATCAACGACGAGAGGACGACGCCGTATACTCGAACGTGACGTAATGTCCGCGTCATTGATTTACTCTCGCGAAGCGAGAGACGCCTCCCGCGACTCGGCGCGCTGAATAATAACAACAGAATTCAATCGCGATAAATCGTGTGGCGTGTGGACGAGAGCAAGGGAAAAGGAAAAGAAAAACAGACGAAAGCGGATCGATGAGACGAAGCGAGGAACGTGGTTCCTTCAGTGGATCTGCAGAATACGCAGACGATTAGGAACGGAATTTCGCGCGAAGGCAGCGAACACTCGGCCAGAAAAGGCCAGCTTGGAAACGCAGAATTGGCCAACGCGAGGGCCAAACTCGAACTCGAAGAAGAGCGTTCTCACTCTCGAGATGTTCTCGCCTTTTTCCGCGTTTCGAAAGCCGATACAGCGGCCGGGCTATCGGAGAGGCCGGGAGATCGCGACGGCCGATTTTAAACGCCGTGTGCGCCGCGTCCAGGGAGCCGAGAGGGGAGAGGGGGCGGGGGGCGGGGGGGGGGGAGACGAGGTGGGTCGGTGGCTCGGGCCCCGACAATTCGCGGAACGATTAATCATATTAATTGCGCGCGGCCGGGCCCGGCCGCCGTTCATTCGGCGGGGCCCCGTGATGTTAAGCTGCTTAATTATAAATTGTAATTAGCGTTCGCGCGGCCACGCAGCCCCGATTAATTAACCGAGTGTCCCTTCCGTCCCCGCATCTTGACGCTGCGGGCTATTAATTATTAATTGCCGAGCGGTGTGCATCCGGCTGTCTCCAGCGACACTTTGCCCTCCCAGTCTCTCTCTCTCTCTCTCTCTCTCTCTCTCTCTCTCTCTCTCTCTCTCTCTCTCTCTCGATTCGTCGAGTCTTCCTTCCAATGCGTGGCACGCATACCTTCTGTTCTCGTCCGTTTCGTGATC
>JAHMML010000018.1:2431139-2480653 GCA_020341155.1 Eciton burchellii | reverse complement strand
AGAGAGAGAGAGAGAGAGAGATATCCGGGCAGCGAGCGAATGTTAATAAAATAATACTCAATGAAAGGGAGAACCACTCCGATCATCCTAAATTACAACATTCGCAAATTAAATCTAGCAACTTGGCAACTTGCTAACGATTGGTACCTGGTAACGAAGATGTTCTCTTTAAAGATAACGCCGAACGCGATCAAAGCACAGATCAGTGAAACAGGACAAGCTAAGGTCACCGCTCGAAATGCGAACGTAGCGAATCGCGAGGAAGAATTGCGAATACGAATTGCGGAATACGATTGAACGAGCACACTATCGATGACTCTCGTTACCGTATCGCGTAATGTTTGCCGCAGCCCGGATATGATCATCATCGTGACAAAAAGACGCGGGTACGACCAGACCGCTTACGTCGCGATCGCTCGCTACACGCGTCGAATTAAAGAACCCGCTGTCAATTAGAAAGTCCGGCGCGATATCCGGCAGTGGCGCGCGGGGGAGGACGCGGGGGAGGCATTGCGTCACCGGAGCACCGTCAACGTCGCGGAGACACGTGCGCGGACTTTAATTACTCGGCCCGCGCATAATTCGCCGCGAATTAAGGGAGCCAGGCCCGAGAACCGATTAATTGGCCGGCCTGATTGCCACTTGCCGTCCCGCTAGATTGTAAACACTCGTTGCCGGTTAATTGGCCGGCAACGCGGTCGCGCGAGTTGCCGCACTCCCGGAGCCGATAATTAAGCCTATCCGCTCGCGTTCGCGCGGATATACCGGGTGATCCGCCGTAGATGCAGCGACTTTGGCTCGCGCTGAATTCGCGCGAGGCGGACGAAGAATCGTCGTCTCGTTCCGCAAAGAGGACGCAACATCCATTCCACGAGAGATCGAACCGCGAGTGTCCGTTTGTCGTTACCTGTTTGTGGTTTCATTTCATTAAAGCAGCGACCAAGTTAATTTCAGTTTACTTAAACGCTCGTTCTGCTCAGAATGCAGATCGCGAATGTAGCGCGAAGTGTCGTCGAAAGCCAGAAGCCGCTTAACACGCCGCTTAAAATCAAATATAAAAACCATCGGGCCAACGGAATCGTGATATAATTTGACGTATTTTTCAGGTCACATCTCGTATGGCGCTCCGGTTTGGCGACGGAAATAAAATTCGTCGCGCTAATATAATTGCCGCTCCCCCTGCACAGTTATCCGTGTAATTTCGATTAAGAGCATGCAAAATACGCCAGCGATGGACAGCCGAGAGCTGTTTCCCGGTTTGTCACATTCGATCGCGCGCGCGTCCCCTTTTTTCCGCCGCTGCCCGGTCGAAATCTCGTTAAAAGGGGAAAAGGGAAGGGGGAAAAAAAAGGGGGAAAGAAAATTCGGCGCAACGATCGCCCGCGCGAGCGTCAGACGTTTAAATAACTCTACGGCGATGCCACTACTCGGCATCGCAGCCCATGCGATGCAATAACGAAGTAATGGCGGCGTGTATTTTTTAACTTGTCATCGAAGAGCATTCGTCTGGGAATACCGAGCGCGAGCGCGTTTTGATTCGCGACGCGATGCGAAACGATCGGCCCGCCATTCGCTTAAGCCGAACTTTTTTGCGTGGACACCATTACAGCGGCCCATTATTTGTGGCCGCCATTTCCTAACCGGAGTCACATTTTTCATCTTTAACGGCGGATTGATAGTTTCGCCATTATCGTTTTGCCACGCATTCCGCGTTTAATAGCTCCCCATTCGGCTTGCGTAATGCATTCGAACTATTATTTGAAGTATTAATAGCGTCCAATTTTCGCCCGCGAGAACGACGGCGCGCCCGCGCCGTCGTTATAAAATCGGCCATCGCTCGTGAGCACCCTCGTCGAGCCGCTATCACTCGACGATTGTCGATCTCGTAATCGACAATCAAACCCGAGCGATGAAAAAGGCACGCGACGTATCTTAATCAGCGTTCCGGTTCTGGTCCCGTTTCGCTCTCCTTCTCTCTCCTTCTCTCTCCTTCTCTCTCTCTCTCTCCCTCCCCCCTCCCTCCCCCTCCCTCCCCTCCCCCTCCCCCCTCTCTCTCTCTCTCTCTCTGTCTCTCTGTCTCTCTGTCTCTCTCACTTCCGTCTACCTGCTGTCCGCGCGTGTTTGTCATAATTTTATGGTCGGTAACATCTGACGTAAGTGCGAAACGAATGCATCTTCACCCAGAAAGGAGAAACACGTGCGCGTCATTGTCGCGTCTCCGGCTAACTGTACGATCGTCGTCATCGTCGCGAATGCCGCGAATAATCAAGCACGCTTAATTAACGATAATTACGCAAGTGACGGGGCAATCGTCGTTGAGTGAATAAACTTGGGCATCGCGCGCAGCCATGACGAATTTCCCCGCTGGGTTGCATCTTATTTCGCGCGTACGTTCATTCGTTCGAACCGACGCTCGAGCCGGAAGACGAAGCGCGATCGATGAAATACAAGTCGCGCTTATTCGGAGCAAAGCCGAGTACACCTGCAGGGATAACTCATAAAATTCGTCAGCGCATTTATGAATTAAGATCGACGAATGTGCCGATAAGGGGCACGCGATGACGCGGATTTAATGGATTCCGGTAGCCAGCATCCCATCAATAATACTTTAATGTCGCGCACATTTTAAGACGCCCGATCAGTTTCGGCGGACGTTTACGGACACGGACTTACTTAGAATTCATTTCGCCGGGCGCTGCTCTCTCGGGAGACGCTGCCAGCTGACTGGACGAGACGGCAAATTAAGAGGGCCGGCGATATCGCTCGTAAAATTCGCGTCCACGGCTACTCGAGTGTCCCGTCGTCGAATCGATCCTCCGCAGCATCGCGGGGTAGCCTCACTCGGAATTCGCGATCTTTCGAAGATCCGCGAGTGCCGCCGATTAAGCACGGCTGACGGCTCCAACGGAAGATCCGGCAATTCTCACGCTCTCACAATTATCGCCACTTGACGCGATCGCCGCGATCAACGCGATCAACGCAACATTCCGCCTCTCTCGCGGCATCTATCTCGCGATTCTATCTCGGCGTTTCGTTGAACTCCGTTGACAGTCTCAGGAATCGATGGAAACGACGGGGACGGCGGGGACCGTGATGATGAAAATTATCGCAGCTCGCGCTCGCGAACACGCGCGGCGCGCTTTTTGTGCGCGGCGCGCAACGCTCGTGTGCGAATCGTGCGCGCGAACACAAAGAACCGGGATCTCGCGATTATACGTTCGCACGACCTCCGTGTGTTAATTAAACATCGCGCAATAGATTTCCCGGTATGTACCGAACGAATCGATTATTTCTTTCCTGTCCCCATCGGCGATCATCGATCGTGATCTCGGCGGGCATTCCTGAAAAACGATCACTGCGACCGATGGATTGACACGACCGCTGAAACGTTTCGAGTCTGGAATTATCTGGAGCGAGGCTGAGAGTCTGCGCGAGATGGCACGGCGAGATTCCAGAAAAAGCATCAGTCAGGTGAATAGAAAAACGCGTTCTCTCTCTCTCTCTCTCTCTCTCTCTCTCGCACGTATCTGCGTTGCTCCAAGATGGCGTAATGAAGCGGCGTTGGGCGCGATGTTAATTGACGAGCGGGCGATTACGGCATGTCGCGCGAATAAGTCATTTCGTCAGTCATAACTATGCATCACCGCCGCACCGACCGAGGAATGAACCGACAGGCGTGCGCTTCTGTCGCGCCATAAATCCGCGCTGGGGATCATAAAAACCTCCCGGAACTGGAACAAAGGCGAGCGTCGCCGTCGCGGGTTCAAGGTTCAAGGTTCAACGCATCATCTCGTTACCTCCGTTTCACCGTCCGGGCGCATGGCTTTTATGCTCGGCGTCGCAATCTCGCATGCACTCGCATTAACGATTTCTCATAAAATCCGCCGCGATCCTCCAACGTCACGGCGGACACGTTAGTCCGCGTTACTTTGCGTCAGAGATCGGCCGCGATCGCGGCTGATTAAGGCCGAGCGATCCGCGTCTCGTAACGTCGACTTTTCGACCGTTTTATTCGCGCGTAAATTTTATCCCCGCTCGGGATCGGGGAGGGAAGGACGAATCGCGGGATAAAAATAGGGGAAATCGACGTTCGGGGCGATCCGTCCATCGGCGGCCGCGATTAATTTCGATGGCGCGAGAGGAAGAAAAAGAAAGAAAGACAGAGACAGACAGACAGAGAGAGAGCGAGAGAGAGAGAGAGCGAGAGAGAGAGAGAGAGAGAGAGAGAGAGAGGGGAGGCAGGCTAGGAGACGGATCGCGAATTGGGAGCAGAGAGAGAGAGAGAGAGAGAGAGAGAGAGAGAGCCGAGATTTAATATTTAGAAATAGAGACGACGCGGGGGAGTAGAGGCCGAGGCGTTGCTCGCGCGAGCAATATAATAATAATTCCCGAAATTAAACCGAACGGTACGCGGCAGCTCCGCGTGGAAAGAGCTGCTGGCAAATCCGAAGCGCGTTTCGCAACAGGTGTGGCGGAAATTCGGTACGTTCGCGCGGCTTAAGTTTCAGCCGCGCGAGCTGTGTAACACGCCCGGAGACACTTGTTGCCAACCAGTCGGAAATTTACTGTGTTTTACCGGTAAAAATGATCCCCGATCTTACAAGAGCTGGCAATCGTCCGCGTTAATCCCTGCGAGTGTATGCAGTGTATGCAGAATCCCTCCTCGCCCCCTTCCCCGGATTCCGTTTAATCCCGCGGGGGAGTCCGCTCAAAGCTGCGAAACGTCGCTCCGATCCTCGGCGAGGAGCATTTCGTTGCTCGATCCGTCGTTTCTGATCAATTTATGCCGCAGAAGCGCATGAACGGGAATCCTCGGGCGACTGACTTTCGCTCAATTATCGCATTTAATTATCGCCATTAATATGGCGAAATATGCTGGAAAAGCCGAACCGAGGACGGTTCGAGCAGCTCGAAACGAAACGGAACGTTACTTTTATTTCATCAGCTCAGCGATGACATGCAAGGAGGACAGGAACAGGAACGTGGGAACCGCTTATCAATCGCGCTGACTGCAGGGAGCAGCGTAGTATCAGGTATAATTAATCCTCGTTAAAAAATAATCAACAAGGATGTAATCAGCGCGTTGCGTGTTATAAGGATCGCTCGCTTCGATTGCGAAATGATGTGTCGCGCTGCACGTATTGATTTCCATTGATTTCCACAATGTGAGGTGAAGCCCCCGCTACGTGAATTTACATATCCGTGAGTGGCTTACTTTATTAACTAAGTGCGCCGCTTTTTCCCATAATAAGCAGCCGCGCGCCGAGATAATTAACGGGTATCGCGCGCACCGAAAGAGGGACCAGGAAAGCGCATTTCGAAATATGCGGAATACGTGCAACCGATATCCAAGCGGCTCGAAAAGCGCGCCTACGGTTAGCCGAGTTTCAGAAGGTATCGCAGTAATGCCATAACATTCGCGCCGGGATCGCCATTACCGAGTTCGGTGGAGTGGATCTATCGATATATTCCAATCGGGTTTACTGTTGGGCTCCGTCAAACGTTAACGCGTAGATATGAATCGCGATACCGGCACGTACCTTGAGAGCTTGTACTGTCAGTATTGAATAAAAAGAGATTTAATAAATCGCCGCTCTAACGTGGCGACCGCGAGAGATTTGCAACAAAGTCCGTTTAATTATCCCTCCGACATTTTTAACAAATTCTCTCACCTCGTGTTTCCTTCTGGTTTTATTCACGAGTCATGCGAGTTCAGTCGAGAACGACGTAAAAAGAAGACCACCTTGGTGCGCGAGAAAGAACGCAGGCAATTAGCGCGCAACTGGACGAGGCAGAATCGTAGGATTTTCTGAAATCAGCATCTCGACGATATTGCCGATGACGCCGACGGGATGACGCCGATCGTCCGACGATTTCTACGGATCGGTTACATTGTAACGATCGCCGGGCGCGGTGCTCGCACGCCGAAAAGAGAGCGCGCGCTGCTTTCCCAGAGGAATCGCTCGCGCATAAAAAGCCAAACGACAGAATAATTGCCGGGTCGTTAATTCTCCTCGTGTAACACACTTGGCAATAAAATCATTTGCACCCGGCCGGCCAGCCGGCCCGGTTCGTCCGTTTATTACGATCCATAGAAATCGCTTTCTCTTTCCCCGCCGTGACTTTCGGCCGGCCGAGTTCATCGGTTTTTGCCGGATCGTCTGGCGATCACGTTTCCTTCGAGCAGCGATCGCTCGCGTGACTCTCGATCGGCCGATCCTAGTCACCTCTCGCGCCGCGATCGGTCTCGCGAGAGACTGCGAGACTAGGAGACAAAAAAGAATGAGGCCACCTATTTTCGGGCCCGCCTGTTGGGCCTCGGAGGAGAACGAGCGGTCCCTGAAATCGTGAAGAGAGGAAGACGCATCATCTCGCCGGGATCCGATTCTACGGAGAGAGCTCGGAAATAAGTGTACACGTATTTTCGGGACTCGTCGCTGTCATTGGAACAATGAGTCCGACTCAGGAGGAGTCGGCGCGACTGTAGGTCCGCAACGGGATTTATTCTCGAGCTGATTCAACGAGCTCGCGAATGCAAATGCGGATAGAATCGTCGGTACGCGAAGCGACGCGAGCTCAAAAATCAATTTAGATCCGCTTAAATCCGCCGTGCGACGCGACAGATAAGTTGCAAGAGTAGCGTACGTTAAAAAAGAAACCCTTCATGAGTGGAGCGAGTAGGACTGGACTGCGACGAGTTCTGAATTACACCTTACGCCGCGACACTGTCAGTGCGCGTAAGTTTTGCGCAACGACGCACAGTAATGCGTCGCGTGACAGTAATGCTCGTTAAGTTGGGGAAGTTTGCAAATAAATTATCACAGTGGCAGAAATTCGCTGTGAACTAATTGCTAATAACTTAAGCACGATCGGCGTTCGGAGAAGTCATTAGCACATCGGGCGAGCGATCGCTCACGTTTCGCACCGTGAAAAAACGCGGTCCCGTTATTCGCGATCGCTCCGCGAAATCAAAACGAGTCGCGCTGGCAGCGGGCAATTAATTTTTCAGTTGTAAATTCGCGTCGTTTTTAGACGCGATCGCCAGCGAAGCGGCAATCCCGAGCCGTGCTATTTCTAATCGCGGGCACCGATGGAGCGTAAAGGCCGGGCATATTCATCTGACGCGCTCGACGCAGAATGAAAACTCGCCGCGATTTATCACGGGACTTCCTTAATCGCCAATTTTCTTGCTCCTTCTTTGTCCATTCGGCTCGCATCGCTCGCGCAGATGTCGGCGCGTACGTTTATAAATAGCCAGGACGCGCGGATCTGTATCTCGCGGATTAATCCCGATACATGTAAGGCTACATGTAAAGCGTGCATGTAACGCACGAAATTTCTCCTGCCGCGCGCTGTAACGTCGCAAATTGCCCGTCATTGTCACGATTGACATAATTTCTCAGGTCGGGAATTATACATAATTGCGGATAACTATTATATCCTGTTCGGGAATTGGAAAAGCGGCAATTATACCGTTGCACAGACGAACGCGTGAGCGCACCGTTAATACCTATTACATAATAATCATTACAACGACGTCATGGCGGTTCGATAACGGACGCGGCCGATTCCGCGACGCTTGCCCGGCAACGCGGGACTTATCAGTGCATGCCGCCACGATTTATTATTGTTCCTCCCTTCGCTCGGAATTGCGCAACCGAACAGGCAACCGAGCCTCGTGAAAACGTCTCTGCCGGACGTGCGTACTTTAATTAAACGCCGCTTCCGGTCTGTCATTAACTCGCTCGCTTACCGGCCGACGACGATCAGAGCGCGACGTTGGCGCGAGGAACACGCGATACCGCCGGATTTGGTGTTTTTTCTTTCCCGCAATGAAGGGCAAAATTTCGCGACGATGAGAAATTACGGGACGCAGCGAGAACAAGAAGCGGCGTTTCTTTCCCGCTTTCGAGATCCACGCAGGATTTAGTCTCGCGGTCTCTACTTTCATCGGCTCTTAATTCTTAATCTCTATTTAATCAATCGCGTCTTTGTCATCAGCTGATTGTCATCGGCTTGCAATTATATCTTGCCGAGTCCGCTGAATTTTAAATATTCAAATTCTCTCTCTCTCTCTCTCTCTCTCTCTCTCTCTCTCTCTCTCTTTCTCTCTATTGAAAACATGTCAAGCGGCCGAGAAGAGAAGAATCCCGAACCAAGCTTGACGATCCCTCGCGGTCGCGCCGCTTGCTGTACAACGCGACATTTTATTTGCATTGTTTATCTCGCGCATTATGCGCGAATTACGCTGCGTCTTCGCGGTAGCCAGCGCATGTCGCGGACATTTCTGGCAGAGCCCGGACAGAGCCGTTGATGCGAACGTCGGCGCGAAATGCGGTCGCGCTATTCATTCGGAGCGAGAATGACGAGTAGAATCGGAACAGCGCAGGAAGGGAAGCTTGCTTGCGTCGCTCGATTGTTAAAATTGCTCTTCACGTATCGATATACCAGGAACGCCGCATTCTTTGAACGGAAGAAGAGAGTCGCGCGGATAAAGCCCTCCGGGCATCAAAGTGGATCGCCGCAGCCGCCAAGTCTCGCGTTTTGCGTGATCTCGATCGAAGCAAATCTCCGTTGCGCGGAGACGTTAGCCCGCCTCGTTCGCTGATTTATTTCTGCGTCAATCAGCGCGGGCGTCGAGTTCATGATGCGATGCATCCGCGATTGCGCGAGTCATTAATAATCGCCGCTGTGAGTGCCAATTTCAGTGCGTCGTCGACGGAACTTCGTTACGTCTCAAATTATCCCGTTTCGGTTCGTCCCCCTCGCCTCTYCCCCCYCCCCYCCCCYCCCYCCCCCCCTGCCCCGCCCCGCTCGTCGCCTCGCGCGATGTTATCTTAATCGTGGCGCTGCGATTTGATTCGATCGGATTCGGCAGATTCGAGTTGGATTCCAAGCGACATTTGTGGATGCCCGGTTAATCGCGAGCGGACGCGCGGAATATTCGCGGAATGTTTCCTTCTTGCGTTTCCCAAAGGCCAGGAATCAATCGCGAGACGATCATGGATCCTACACGCGCGCGCGCGCGTGCTCGACGGGCACTTGATACTTTATTCTGTACTCTGTTCTGTTAGATGCTCACCTTACGGGGAGAATTTCGCGGGAATAGCGGAACTCCAAAAGGAAAGGGCGACATACCAGAGGCACGAATCCAGTTTGATCCGAGTCGCGGGGCAGTCTTTAAACGCCCGGTACACTTTTCTCGCAGGCGGAGGTTTCTTCTTACTCCCTCGGAGCACGCAGCACAATCTTCTTAATCCCCCTCCCCCCTCCTCTCTCTCTCTCTCTCTCTCTCTCTGTCACCGATTTCCCACCGATGAGTTCACCGGGAATCACCGGGATCGTCGTAGTCCTCGTCTGCGGGCAGATCGCCGATTGATCTCGCGCACTCGCGAATCTGATTCCCGCTCGCGCGATTCGCGCGATCTCGATCGATTGGCGGAATGCGCGTAATGTCGATAGCACGCGAAACGACTGCGAGATCCTTACGAAACGTTCATCCCGGTAGTAAATAGTATAATCGCTCTTCGTCGTCACAGCTCGCGGTCCAAATCG
The DNA here is from genome assembly GCA_020341155.1 of Eciton burchellii. NCBI lineage: Eukaryota > Metazoa > Arthropoda > Insecta > Hymenoptera > Formicidae > Eciton > Eciton burchellii. Next base: position 2,471,098 of record JAHMML010000018.1, on the reverse strand, counting down.
TGCGGCGTGTTTTTTCGTCTGACTTGAAAATCTGCGAGCGAAAGAGAATCAATCTCGGAGCCGGATGCCGCTCGTTCACGAGGACAGCGCGCGTAACACCGAGATCGCACCGACTCGAATCACGTTCCACGATCGTCGATTACTCTCGTCGAATCGATTCTCCATCTTCAGCGGAAACTCGTAGCACGAGTCCGCTCGCCGGGTGAGTTAAAGAGCGCGCTTCTTCGGGGGCTCAGCGAGGGGACGGCGTGCGCAACGTTGTCCTAGGTCACGATCGATCACTCACGTGGCGAGTGCGACAACGTCAACATGTCAGTCTTCTTGGACTGGGCCAGAAGTTAAACAAATCGATGGCGAAGTCGGAGCGTCAGCTCGCGTCGCACTTGCGCGCTCCGCTTTAAACGTCAAACGTCAGATAACACCGACTGATCAACTGATCAACTGATCGCTACTGACAGCTACTCGCATGCGAATGATACATGTATAAATATGTTAAATTCTGTTACAACAGAAGTAGAACAGAAAACAGCAATAGTTTTGTCGTCCCTCGAAATATGTAAGAATGCTCGACATAACTTCTCGAGATCCTCGAGATCAGCCGGTGCGTTAGATCCTTGCGTAAAGGTACGTAACGTTGCCGCTCGATCGTGAGTAATCTACGTTACACGAGTCTCACGATACTCTTGCAAGTTTTTGCTCTGATCACGGGACTTCCATCCGTTCAACGAACGATCCTTTTCAATCTCTTTGCTCCGCAATGAGCATCGTCAAACGCGAGAGACAAGTGTTCCCCTTCACCTCGAAGTCTCCTCGCTCATCATCGTTCTCCAAGCGTTCTCCAAGTTTGCGCGCGCGTTTTGATACCGCATCACCGCAGGCACTTCCGGATCACGTTACTTCCGCAGATCTCTCTCTCTCTCTCTCTCTCTCTCTCTCTCTCTCTCTCTCTCTCCCCCTCTCTCTCTCTCTCTCTCTCTCTCTCTCTCTCTCTCTCTCCGCGCCGTCACTCGAGGCGGCTGCTGTCGGTCGGTCGAGACGCCGCAACGAGAGGCTGTGCAATCCTCGATTTTTTTCCTTTGCTTTCCCCCTTTCTTTCTCCTCCGGATGCAAAGGGTTGCGATTCTTCCGGAAACTCGCACGGGCTACTCTGTCTCGCGATGCTGCACTCGACTCACGTGGCTGCCCGGTCTGGACCCTGTCGGCGGTGACCACTTCCTCGGGGCCGTCGACCAATCGGCTGCGCGCCAGGACGCCTCGAGCCACGATCGTGATTCCTCGTCCGCGCTCGGCTGCGCTCGGTAGCCGTACCTCCTTGTCGCACTCACGCGCCCGTCGCGCGTGTGTGCGAGTGTGCGTGTGCCGCGTGGTCGGCGGCGGCGACGGCGGCGGCGGCGGCGGCAGTGGCGGCGACGGCAGCGGCGGCAACGGCGGCGGCGGCGGCGGCGGCGGCGGTAGTGGCGGCGATTGTGGATGCGGCGGCGACGATTGCGGCTGCGGCTGCGACTGCAACGGCGGGATACCAACGTCCGTAACCACTTTCCTAACTGGTTCGCGGCAGCCGCGGGAACAGATCGCGGCGACGCCTACGACCAGGACGACGTGGACGTCCAGGACTGGCCGTGGTCCCGGTACCGCTTCGTCCGGTATCAGCACGCATGAAAGCACGCGCTGCTTCGCATCGAGCGTGCGCCTCGTCCAGCGTCCGACACGATACTACCTCTCTCCCCTTCCTCTCTGTCTTTCTCGCTCTCCCTACCGCCCCCTCCACTGTCGGCCGTTCGCTCCGTCTCCCTCTGGTCTCGCGATCCCCCGCGCGCGGGTAGGTAGGGAGGATGTGGGGAGGACTACTCCTCTCTGGTAGCCGCTCATTAAACGCCGCGGTGACGTCAGGAGCAACGATACTCTCGAAATTCGCGAGGGAGAAAGAGAGGCGAGCGCGCCTCGTTTCGCGCCTCTCGCTTCGTAATTGATCCCGGTGTGCGCGATCATGATTGATGAACGGACGTAAGCTCGAGGCCTAGGTTCGAAAATTTTAACGAGTCCGTATCCGGAAACGCGATGCGAGTGATAGCGCGGATGATAGAGACCTCCGCGAGTAACGGGACCGATCCATCGCGCACGATTCCACCAAGGAATATTTACCATCTAGCCATTGTCTAAATAACATAGCCTTGCTGCGTATGATTTATGCGATGATGCAATTCGTAGCGAGTCATTTTTATTCGAATTACGTAACGGCGTCTCGCGAGCATCTTGCACTCGGCGCTTTATATCGCACGTTATTCTCAGCGCGTCCGTTGTTTTCCTTTGGGTAGAATTGCATCGGATTAGAGCAACACCTCCTCGATATCCTCTCGGAGTTTAGTGTTTCAGGAGTCCTCCGTGGCAACGATAGTTCCGCGCAATTTGCGGTGGAATATCTGTGTCGCCTGACAGCGCAAGCTTATACGTGTGGGCATCCTCCCTTGTCTTGTTAAACATTTTTCTTCCGCGCGCGCGCGCGCGCGCACGTGTATCTGTTGCGACCATTAGCGTCCCCGTGAAGAAACCACCTTTGAATACGATCGTGCAACGTGACGTAAGGTCGGCAGTAATGCGCGCTTGGTAAAACAAACGTCTCGATGACGTCAACAATTCCTTCATATAACATAATTCACGCGAGCAAACAACCTAATTGGCCTAGCCGCACGATAGGAACGCTCCGCGACGGTCGCTATTGATCATTCGAGAACTGGCCAAGCGGAGGGAGAGGTTATCGGTTACTAATGCAACTTTGGAGAAAGAAAGGGGAAGAAACGTAAGAGCAGAGCGCCGTTCTCCAACAATATGAACGTTTCCGGGTTCAGCGAACGGATTTCGCAAATAACTCAAGCATCTTAAAAGACCCCGATCATTATCGGCTTTCGGGTATTCCCCGGACGAATTCCAGCGCATCCCCGCGCATCGCCTTCACGGAACACGGAACGATGTGTCTAAAAGCGATTGCATGAAAAATTGACGAAGGTCGATGCAACGAAAGTATCGATGTTACACTATCGACACTGGAAACGCCCTCGGAAACAGCTCCGCGATGCGGATCGGCGATCAGGGAGCGCAAAATCCTAGTTCCCGCGATCGCCGCGGAGAACGTGGTCGTCGTCGTGGGTGGTCCGTCTAAAACGTCCGTAGCTACTTGGAAATGGATTTCGCCGCGCTCGCGCGACGTCCACCGCTATTTAAAGATGAGGTATACAGCCGAGAGGAGAGGTCGTATTCTTCTTCACTCCATCTCCCCGCCCGCCCGCCCGCCCCCCCCCCCGCCCCCCGCGCGCCCCCACGCCTGCCCGTCCCCGGCGGGCCGGCGCGTCCGTCTCTCCCTTCGGCACGTGACTTCGGCCAGCGCGTCGTGGAAAGTGCCGTGAGTGCAAAGACACCTTTCACGCGATAGCATCGTCGACGGGCAATCAGCGGGGCGAAAGGTCCCGGCACTTAAAGGCTTCGGTTTCGTCTCCGGGTTTTGTAATGAGAGGCGCGGCGGCGGTTGTGTATTTATTTTCAATAAACGCACTGACGGATCGAAAGCGAGCTAGGCCTCGCGTTCGGCTTGAGCGTTCGATGTAGACGTTAACGACGAGTATCAGTCACGATTAGGGGGATAATATTATTATTGTGAAGCGAGGAATCGCTTCGGGAACGAGTCGGGAACGTGGCTCTTCTGCCAGCCGGACTCTTCTTCCACTGGCGAATTCGCGAACTCGCCGGTGCTCGCGTGAGCACCGGCATGTGGATACGCATACGCGCGCACACGCACGTGCGCGATCCAAGTCCGGCTTATCTTACGATCCATTTGTAAGTGCGAAGTGCACTCACGGCTGAAACCTCGGCGGTGTTGATGACTTTCTTTATGAATCGAGTTCGATTACTCGCGTTGACGCGTGCTTCGAACTGCAACAGGATCGACTGTATTGAGAAGATAATCTCCCGCGCGCCAGCTGAGCGCTATTTTCGCTGTAAGGTGTAAGCTGTAATATATCCATTCGCGTCGCGATTCTATACAATTCAGGCTGGCGATTCGCCGCCCCGCGAARAATAATTCGGCCGGGGGGGGRGGGRGGGGRGGGGRGGGGRGGGGAGGCTCCGCTCGAGTTCCGGGGTCGCATCGGCGAATGGTCTCGAAGCGGTCCAATCGATAGGTCGCACGAGTATTTTCCTTAACGATCCGGAGCTGGCAGCGGACGCTGACATAAAATCGGCATTTATAGAAGTTTACGTTTACGTGACGTAAGCGCGAGCTGGCAACGCCAGCTTAAATGTAATAACGCGCACGTAACACGGGCATCTCGTAAGTACGTCCGGATCGTAACGTTATGTTGGATGGACAGCGCGCTTTCACCGGAAAGCATTATCAATGAGTTCATGTCTAAAGGCGGAGCGTGTGCGGCTCGAAATATCCGGCGCCCGCGGCGCTAAAAAGCTCACGCGCGCGCTCCGCGCGCGAGTTGACGCGATAATTATTGCCGGCCGCTGCCGCCGTCTACCTGCCGCGGTATCCGTAATTGGCGGGCAATCGTTTGGACAAATAAATGACGTATCCTCGGCGAGACAAACGGCCGGGGTGAATCTAGGTCAGATCGGCGAGATTACAATCGATGTTCTCGTGAGAGAATCGTGGAGCGTATCTCGGCGAAATAATTATCGCTGCCGCTTCGTTGATCCGAATACGCAACGCGTGCCAATTCCATCGCGGTGAACCTCGCGCACGTTGCGGCAGGAAGTGATCCATGAAGCAGCCTCTACGTGCAAGCCGTTACTGTCCGAAAATAGCTGACGTTTCTCGCCGAGAGTTCCCGCGCTTAGAAACAATCGCGGAATCGTGCGCGGCAGGATGTGACTTGGAGTCCACTTCTGTCACTAATATTCGACAGGGGAGAGAAACGAAATATCGAGAAATCCGTCGCGCACGTGCGCTTGAAGGTGAGCCGTAATGGGGAACTCGTATTGAAATATTAAATATCAAGCGCGTAAACGCATCGGAACGCGTGAAAGTTTAGTAAGGCGGCGCGAAACGCCGCGCGATTCGATTGAAGATTCGCGGCCGGGAGAAAAAAACGCTCGGCTCGGCCAAACAGAGCGAGAGCGCGGCCACATCGCTGGCGATGTCCGACAAGCCGGCGAGCGCACGAAAGTTAAACAATCGCCTCTTGTCAATTAGCATCACGCGCCGCCGTGATTTATCGCGGAACCGGTTGCGCTATTGGGACGCTTTCGCGTCCCGCCTTTTGCGCGCGTCTACGCGCTTACGGTTTATTTCGAACGGCGGCAGCGGCAGCGGCGGCAGCCGCCTACATCACAAAAGGCGACCCCGATTAATTAAAGTCGAAACATCCGCGCCTCGAAATAGAGCCGAGCCGTCCCAGATATGCGACGCGCGTTCCGGTATCGCCGGCGCTAATTATTGCGGATAAATCGTACGCGCCACCTACGCCGACAGTCCGCGACGCCGCGACTCGCGCGAGTCCGAGCCGGAGGCGCGAAATGACTCTGCGACCCCCGAAATAGCACGCGCCCGCACACCACGTATCTCGCCCGGCTACTACTCCTCATTGTTTTTCTTAGACCGCAAGGTCGGTCGCGACGTGCAGGACTCTTAATCGAGAGGAGTTTTAATCACGCTCGGACGTCGGCTTGACGGGCCATCGATGATCGAGACGGTCTCGTATCCCGTCTTTCTTCAGACGCGATATTTCTAGCTGCCGACTCTAACTCGGCTCGGAAGCTCGGAGAGCGAATTTTTTTACTGGAGATGCTGCGAGCAACGGCCGCAGCAGAATCTCCGAAGCTGGAGCTCACGGAACACCTCACGGAATTCTCATCTCTCTCTCTCTCCCTCTCTCTCTCTCTCTCTCTCTCTCTCTCTCTCCCTCTCCCTCTCTCTCTCCTCCTGTTTGATGTCATTAGCGCGTTCGAGAGAGAGAGAGAGAGGGAGAAAGGCGAGTTAATGTGGCTCCAAGATAGCTCGAAGACGCCAAGGGAAAACGGTAAAATGTGTTTATTCAAGTGTTCATTAGTACTCGCGACGCGTACAGGCGACCATTTGGCGGGCGCGACTATAATTAGTTAACGACATCCACCGGCGGTCTTCCTCGGGCCAACCCTCGCCGTCCTCTCTCCCTCGGCCGACATCAATCCTTCGGATCGCGCTCGATTCGCGGCGGAAATGATTATCATATAGAATCGCGAGCGGGATATTTCCCGGGACGGACGGCTCGAGTCTAAGAAGGGGGATTAACGATGATCATTAGTCGGCGGAAGAGCAGCGGGCGGAAGGGTAAAAAGAAACGAGAGGACGAAAGAAAGAGGGGAAGGAGACGGGGAGAGGAAGAAGCGAGAACCGAGACGGCGGGGTACGGCGGAGGGGTGGGAGGGGGAAGGGAGGAGAGGATCGGGGCTGTTTCGCTGGCCGAGTAATTTGATCGAATGTCGGTCGAATTAGCGACAGAGCGAAAACTCGTCCGAGGAGCGCGCGTAAGAGGAGGAAAGTCTCTCTCTCTCTCTCTCTCTCTCTCTCTCTCTCTCTCTCTGTCTGTTTCCACCCTCGCTTCCACCTCTTTCTTCCCTCATCCCTCCTCCTTCCCCCCGCCGCCCCGTATGCTATAAACGTACGGCTCAGAATTAGCGTGGCCGGCACATGCTAAACATTCAATAAAGCGCTCGAAAGCCGTCCGGGATAATCGTAATCATAAATAATCGGTGCCTAAATATACGTCGGAGCTCTGCGGTAATGCGCTCGCGGAGAGCCTTCCCCCCCTCTCCCTCCCTCTCTCTCTCTCTCTCTCTCTCTCTCTCCCTCTCTCTCCCTCTCTCTCTCTCTCTCCCTCTCTCTCTCTCCCTCTCTCTCTCTCTCCCGTTGTATCTCGAGCACCAACTGCCATCCGCGAAGAAACGCTAACGCAACGTATGCAGATCATCGGCCGCTACCGATCGCCCACCTTCCCCCTACCCGCTCTTTCCCCTACCGCTATCGACGTGCGGTTTTGTTTCGCGCGCCTTTTTCCCGGCGCCGCGCCTCTCGCGGAGAAAAGGATGATGGCCCGCCGTGTGCGTTTTGCGTAATGAATCGGCTGCGATTAGCATATAGATACCCGCGGTTAGACCGGATAGTCATCCGGATGACGAAACAAAGACCGGTACGGGGTTGTATCGGGTTACAGAGGGGCATTACGAGTTACTGTCGACGCGGTGAACCTCGGAACTGAGCGTCGCGAGACGGAAGGCAGATGCCGGAACGCAACTGACTCCTTTCGAGATCACGACCTCGGATATCGAGTGCGACCTGAGCAAACTGGAGGTGTCCAATTAACGCAATCTCGCGTTTCGGGACGCAAGCCAAATAAATCTGGCTGTTTCGGTTCAATACAACGCAGGCGGGGGGGRGGGGGRGGGGGRGGGGGGGCAGGGAAGGGGAAACAACGGAAAGAAAGGGAAAGAGTAGGAAAGTAAATGCGAGAAGCGCGTGCAGTTTCGCAAGCGGAGACGGAACGGCGGATTTTCGATTATCGCGATACGGTCGCGAATGGAGGACAGGCCTCGGCACGTGAACGCGAACAATGCCGGATCCTTTGCGGGCAAACGGTCAGTGTTGTCAAGCCGAGGAGAACGGCGGCTCGTGTCGCGCGCAGGTACTCCTCGATCGCCACGGACAAAATGCACGATTAAGTAAGAGCGTGTCCGGTGATCATCATCAATGCGCAATAATGATTAATGATTACGTTTTCGTGTGTAACTCTCAGTGCGGCGTAACGTGAGCTTCTCGTGCACAAACGGACATATGGTCGGCTGGCTCGACCGATTAGACACATTTGCATCACAATGCCCAGGTCTGCCCACTGCACGGGCCCGTTCGACTCACTTCTCTCTCTCTCTCTCTCTCTCTCTCTCTCTCTCTCTTGTCTCTGTCTCTCGCCTCTGGCCTCTCTGTCTTTCCTACGCGCCTGCAGGGCGTAGTCCAGCTCCCACCTCCCCCCCCTGCCCCGACATAATGGCACTTAGTCGAGAGAGAGAGAGAGAGAGGGGCGGCAAGGTAAGAACGGGACGGGCGTATCGCAGCTTTCGGTTACTATGGAAAGCCCTTTTGTTTACGCGGTCCTTTAAACGCAGGAACGCAGCATCCTCAAACGTTCGAGAGGCGAGAAGGTCGGCTAGACAGTGTGCTGCGGGTAGCCCGGTTATGTGAAGGTATCAACGTGCCGAAGTCAAGGTACTCCAGGGGAGAACACGGCCGTGATTCGGATTCGCGCGCGACAAGCTAGGGCAACGAGACAGGAAAAGGATGATTTTTTAGCTTTCACCAGGTTTCACGATGCTGCCACGACTGCGAATCGTGGCGATATTGCCGCGGCGATTTAAAGCCGGCGATCGGCGCCCGATGGGAAATCTGACATCATTATCCGCGATTAAGACCGCGATCAGGATTTTATCATAATGCGTTGTAACCGCGGACACGCCGCCGCGTTTCTCAGCACGCGGTAATAAATTATGCATTTCCCGGCAGCGCGCTCGGCGAGTGACGCAAATCTGATTTCCCTTTGAAAAGCATCGATGTCGGCGCGAGCCGATTTATCAGCTAATTCCCGACACGTAAGAATAGATACGTCCCGATATCGTCAAACGAATCATCTCGCATGTTTCGGTATTAAAAATCGAACAATCTCTGCTTCGCGATACGCTTGTCAGATCGATTGCATAAGAATTCGCTGGAAACTCTTTTCTCCTTTTTGGTAGCAACATGCATCTCTATTGACAGGCCTCTCTCTCTCTCTCTCTCTCTCTCTCTCTCTCTCGCTCTCTTCTGGCACTCTGTATTCTAGCTCGATTACTCGCAAAATATCAATACGTTATCGACACGCGACTGCAGCCGCGGCTGATCCTCGCGGACAACCGCGAGGGAATTAATTGACAATTCGAGATACTCCGTGTCTAAACTGAAACTTTAATTAGAGATACCGCGGCCACGGTATTACGAAACACGTTTTATTCGCGGCCGCAGAATTCCACAGACAAACGAGCGACGCACAGTACCCGCTCCGCGCGCCCGCGAGCGGCTGCAGTTTTTCAGAAATTACACCGTCCGGTCACGCTATGGTTGCTCTGATCGCCGAGCATTATATCCAACGCGTGTCCGCATTGCGTCAATGGCTCCATCACGGCGGACTAAAATCCTTATAATTACGTAAGTGAATGTGCCGCGGTTAATTACCAAGGCTGCGTTCCCTTTTCGCGCGAGCATACCGGGATAACGATCGCCTTGATGTATAAAGATAATCTCGAGAATGCCGCGAATGATGGCGAGTCCGTCGCCGTCAATGACAACAATAAGAGCCGATCACACGATCGGGAGGTCGTGATTCGTCTTCGACGCGGACGATTTTGACGTATACGAATGAGGAAATGCAACGACGACGCTTTCAAAAGGTTCTGCATCTCCCTGGAGGAGGGAAGTATTCTTGAAGAATACGTTGTTGGGAATTCCAAGAGCTGATCCATGCTTAACGAGCAGGTAAGAAGAAGGGATCATTTTCGCCGCATGATCAAGAGCTCGCAGTGACGACGAGTTCCGAGGAAGTGCGACCGTTGTCTTCACAGAAGGATCTACCGATAGTCAATGGCCTTGAGTGACCACGCGGACGATTAATCGATAGCTATGGCAAAGTTCGCCCTGCCGCCGAATGAGAAATTAATGATAAATCTCGATATCGGTGTTGCTTCCATCGCCTTCTGACGCCGCTTGCTCGCTGTATTTGTAACGGATTAAAAAGCAAATGTACTCATCTCCCTTGCACAAACCCGATGAAGCTTAATCAGATATCGCTAACGGCATCTGTCGTCTAATTATACGCGTAACGGGCAACGTTGACACGGTATTGTCATACGTCGAGGAACGGTGTGTTCCGTTTCATGCGCGGTTTAACGTGATTAGCAGTAGCGCGCGACTAATCCGATACGGACGAGCGAAAGCAAGTCGATATATCGCGCGACCAGAATCGACATGCCTAATGAAGACACGACGAGTATTAAGCGCAGCGCCGAGCGCTACATTTTGTATGGATTACACATTGAACGTCGATCCGGCGAACTTTGCGCCAAGTCGAGGTGAGCGCTAATGAGTCTCAAATACCTTCGCTGCCGCGCTAATAATACCGCGGCTAAAATCTCCATAAAATAGACTCCATCATCGTAAATTAAACGAGAAATGAGATTCCGCCGAGTTCGTATCCCGAGAATAAGTGTCCATTTTATATTTATCTCCTTCTCATATCGCCTTCCCTCATTAAATCATCCTATTGCCTTCGCTATTAAATTATCGCTATATTAAATTACATTGAATTACTATATTATATTATATTACCTTTCTTGTGTCACCTCTGCTGTTGCATTCATCATTATTGCTATACCATCTCGTCTCGTTGCTCGTATGCACATTGTTATCGCGTTATCGATACCGCATCGATCGCTCCCAAATCTGATATTCCACGATCGATACAAAGGAATCGAATAATTATCCTCTGTTTTATATTTATAATTAACCTTCCCCGCCGTTACTTACAAGTCGGCGCGCAAGGTTTGTCCGGAGCAGTCACTGCCTCGTCCCGTGGTCATCGGCATCGATTACACCAGTCTATAAAAGTGACGACGAGAACGTTCCATTCCCTCCTGCCACGCGAGCAGGAAATCGCCGGGGGAGGGCAGACCGATAGGACTAACCTCGAGTTAGAAATTAATTAGAAAAGTGCGGATAGAAGGGGACAGAGGAGGAGAAAGAAAGAGAAAGAGAGAGAGAGAGAGAGAGAGAGAGAGAGAGAGAGAGAGAGAGAGGGAATGAGAATGGGAGAGCGGCGGGGAACGGGCGGGGGAGGCCAGGCAATCAACGAGCAGATGAATTAATGGCACTACCCCTCCGAGATACCCTTCTGGATACGCTTCTCCGCCCGACGAGTACACCGAGTAGATCCTCATGAGCATCGACGGCCGTTGTGCGGCGATCGAACCCCCTCGAACCACCCCATCTCGTTTCGGTAGATACACGCAGGCACGCACGCACGCACGCACGCACGCACGCACGCACGCACGGATCTAGCCATTATCACCCCCGCGGGGAGCGGGGGTTGCAACATTCCCGAATCTATCGGTCCGATTTCTCGCTCGACGAGTTTCCCCGCTTCCCGCAAAGACGGTGAGCGGGAACGAGCCGCGACAGAGTTGGCCGACGTGAGGGATGATTAAAGTGACGCTGCCTCGGAAAGAGAGGGAAAGAGAGAGACCGCGATACCACGCGTGTATCGTCGCGGGGTCGGTGGCGGGGTCGGTTGTTGCCTCGATTATTCGCTGCGCTGCGCCCGACAATCGCGCTCGGAGTATTCTCCTTCCCCTCCACGGAAGAGAAGCGCATTCCGTGAAGAGATCGATGAAAGAGAGAGAGAGAGAGAGAGAGAGAGAGAGAGAGAGAGAGGCGCGTTAGCGCCGTAAGGAGAGATCCCATTTTTCCTTCAGACTTTAAAGACAGACCTCGCGGTCTCTTGCATATTAATAACGGGCCCTAACGTGACTGAAGTGATTGAAGCAGATGAGGAATTAGACGTTGCCCTGGTTAACGGTGTCGAGGGATTGATCTGTATCGATCAATCCGCGCAATTAGCGGGAACGTTAGGACCGCCTATAACGCACGCTATAATCCGCGCGATCGATACTTTCGCTGTGGTTGGACGATTTTTGAAAGGCAAACACCGGCCGAGTCCGCGCGGGATTATGGAAATTAATGGTGGAGCGCGCTCGCAAGAATCCAGCCGGCCGATTGGGGAAGTGTGCTCCTTCGACAGTCGTAAACTACTAATAAAAGTGGCGCGGATCGAGGCCGATAATAGAGGAGCAGACCTGTAAAATTCAGCGGTAGACGTGGACGCCACACGGCACACCTGTACCGGCCAACGTGAACGTCATAAGTGCCGGTTACGCGACGTACGCGATGCAATTGGATGGAGGGTTAATGCTCGGCAAGGTCCGTCAATATTTCATGGGTAATTTCTCCCCTCGGCTGACGCGATGCCACGAGCCCGGAAACCATTGTGCGCGAAAGAAGGAGCAGCCGAATCCTCGCGTGTCCTGCCGGCCACCCCTCGTGTCGCGCCGGCTCAGGGGTGCTTAATTCATTGTCAAGTAACGTCCGAACGCGTTTAATGCGATACCGCGGACGTCGTTAACGGACTTGCTCCTTCCGTTTCGACGCCTTCGGTGGCCGAGGAACGGCCTGTACGCGGAGGAACGCGTTAGCGTTGCTCCGTTCAAGTCGAATGAATAATGAATGCGGTACGTTAAACGGTTATCGCGCGAGTCCACTATCGTCCACCTCCCGACGATCGTGTTAAAAATCGAGGTCCGAATCGAGATATCCTCTAATCGAGAGGATTAGATCCAGCGAATTTGCCAGTGAGAACTTAATGCTCTTCCAACCGGATCTCGCACATGTTTCGCATCGCATGCCTTATTCGATAAATTTTATTCGTCAATTACCCCGATCGAGAGTTCGTGGTTCCGTTCACTCCGAGATTAATCGATTTCCGTCACGAACGCGCGGAGGTATACCCGTTGGCCCTTCGAAACGGACGGCACGTACGAGCGAGCGAAACCGAGATTATAAAGCGTTTATAGCGCAGCTTCCCACCTCAGGGCACTCGCTTCTGATCTGCATAAAAATAGGGGAGCACCGAGGGGGAGAGCGAGAGAGCGGAGTGCAAGAACGGATCCTTAATACGAGATCAGATTATGATTTTGCGGGGGAGTCGCCTGACGAAGAGGCTGATCGAGAGAAGCTGATGGAGGGTTTTAAGAGTTCTGGTGTTCGATGAGGATGAAGATGCCTTTCCCGGCTCTTCTCTTTTCTTCGTAATTAAAAGGACCAGCAGGAAATTTTCTGGCACCAAGAGACGACGTAATTCTTCAAGATGCGATGTTCAGATTCTCGCATTTTGCGATTTGTGTCTTCAATGATCGGTAAGAATAAAATTAACGTAGATTGAAAAATGTAGAAACGTGAATGATCAACTTTAATACAATACATAATCTCGAGAGAGGACTTTCACACGTGTATACATGTATACGTATATTAAACAGATGATAAAATGTATTTTATTTGTAAAAGTAAAAAAGTAAAAGTGAGAAAAAAGCTATTTTAAGTAAATAAAATTATAGGTATATATACTCGTGACAAATCCGCCTTGCTAGAAATTTCTTACAAGCTCAATCGTACAATCTTACAATCTCAACGTTTAAAGATACTCGTAGATACTACACGTAGAAACAAATTACTGATGAGATACCGCGATCGCGGATAGTCGTGGTTTTACGGTAAATGAAATTAACATCAACGAAAGCGAGTACATCAACGAGATATATGCTAGAGGCAGGGCTATAATCTGCGATTCCGATCGGCCTACCACGCGGGTCCCCTCGACATCGAGATGCCTGCGTTGCCGGCTTCGGACTTGGAGCTGGCATCGGTGGCGTATCGAGCGCGAATCGCATTATCGTTGCGCCGAAACTCCATGTGCATCGTAACACCCCGTGAAGCCGAATAAGAAGGCGAGTAAAAAGACAAGCGCGGCGACGACGACGACGACGACGACGAGGACGAGGACGAGGACGAAGAAGAGGAAGAAAGAGAAGGAGAATCGAGCGTGCCGGTATAATGGCGCCGAGACGCGAAAGGGCGAAGCTAACGATATATCTTGGACTATTGTCTTGTGGGCCGCGACAGTCGCGGCCATTATATCAAGATTAACTCTCTTATTCCCTTGGCGAAGGTATGGCTTTCGTATAGAAGGGCATATAGAAGTACACAGGCTCCCGAGGGAGGATGGGAGGTAGAGGAACGGACGGGAGGTAGAGGCTGCGAGCAGGCCTTATGGCACGTACACACAAACCACCTACACTTGGACACGACGAATACGAGAACGACGAGTGGAGAGAACGGGCGCGAGAGAAACAAACGGAGCACGGAAGAATAAGAGAAAGAGCAACGGACGAGGAGACGGAGCGGGAAGGTAGGAATGAGAGGGGTAAGACGAGCGGCAGGCGGGATAGGGGAGGAGAAGAGGGCCATCGGTGTGTTCGCGGTGTTCCCGAGACGGCATACGGGAACGGGGGTGTATGCTAGGCATCCGCAGAAGAGGACATTATAAGGAGTTATGAGGTCCTGCCTCATACGTGAGCATCCTTGCCTCCGCTTCCCCTCCCGCTTCCCATCCGTCCGACCCCACCCCCACCGTTTCCACCCAGCCTCCTTTTATCTTTCTCTACCAACGGCGTACCTACCGCCACCCTCGCCTCTCGCGGCTGCGGATCCTTATACACAAGATCTGTGGCGGTTCTTAATGTCCTCTCCCTTTTAATGCCGCGCTCGGGTCTGCCCTCGAGGTCGAACCACGAACATTTCTGCCGGCCGCCTTCTTTTTCGTGGCCCGATATTGAGTTATACGCTGCGCGTATTTATCGTTCAAAATCCTGCCGCGGAGGACCACGGAGGCACGTCGAGGGACGTGGGAGATAGGGGTAAGGAGGGTGAAAAAGAGAGCAGGAAGGAGCAGCACGAGGACTAAGTTAGCTCGGGGAGCCAACTAAAAAGAGACGGAGAGGCTCGGTTTCGCGGGGAGATGATGTATCCGTACAAATTAACCACGAGCTATCATCCCTTCTGTTATCGTGCGATTTATCGGGCATCCGCGCTCTCGTCGCTTCATCTCGACGCTCGAAATACCTTTCCTTCCGATTAAATCGAGAGAAAATCAAGATCGCATCAGGATTCCACCTGCTGGAAAGAAGCGCGGCGAGACCGCAGTACACCAAAAGTACACCAAGAACGCACGCGAGTGCGATCGATCGAACGCACGGATCATTCTTACGGCGACAGGAAAAATGCGCTTCGCCAGCCGGTCGGACCAGAAGAGTAGCCCGCGCGAGAGGCGAGGCCGATAGAGATCGAGCTGAATCTCAGCAAGTTTTACAGCTCGGGGTTATAGCCTCGAGCAGCGCGACACACGATCGAGAAGCGTGTATCGACACGAGGTCGAGACCGCAACCTACGTCTCGGGTCGGATGGATGACGATGGTGGTGGCCGACTGCTCTATCGTCGTGGTGACGGCGGCAACCCCGCTGATTCTATTTCTCACCCTCACCTCACGGGGTACCTCCTAACACCGGCAACATCGCCACCCTCTCTCTCTCTCTCTCTCTCTCTCTCTCTGCTGCCCGCTCCCTTCGACTTCTATCCACCATCTACTCCACCTACTCCACCTCTGGCCGTACCAGGCCGTAGTAGTATACCAACCATGAATGGGAACCACGTGTCCCACCTTCTCCCCTCCTCCTCCCTCTGTCTCCCCCCTCTCTCTCTCTCTCTCTCTCTCTCTCTCTCTTTCTCTCTCTTTCACTCTCACTCTCCTTCCGCTTCGACTCGGCTCAATGCCGCCGAAAGCCTGCGGATTCCACGCGTCACAACCTTTCCGAAGCGGGATCCACACGTGAGGATCGCAGCGGCGTCCGAGATCCGCGACACGTCGGCTTTAAAGGCGACGCTTTACGGCGTGATCGCCCGGTTTCCGCAATCGCTGTTGCCGCGACGCGCTGGATCCGCGTCAGGATCCGAGGGCCCGTTGTAAAGGGAATAATAAAGGCGCGAGATGTGCGAGCGCGGCGGGCAAGAACTAATCGCAGCGCGGGACGCGAGATACGCGAGAATCGCGTGGGGAATTTAAGGAGGAGAAATGATTAAATCGTAAAGCAGAGATTGGTGGATTTAATGTCTGAGGAAAATGATTGGAGATCAAGATTGGAGATGATGATTTACGTGTCATTTGATGTTGTTTGTCATGCACGTAACGGCAATGATATATGCTGAATTCGTGCTCGTATGTAAAAGAAATCATCGTGTTATATCGTACATTTACATCATAGTTATTGCAGATAGTTACTCCACGTGATTCACCGCGCGTTCCGCGCAAATATAAAAACCCAAGATTCCCGCGGCAATGATTCAATTACGGTGTCCTGAAAAAAAAGTACACCGTGCTGACCACGCAACGAGGAAGTAGGACAGCAAGGCTAAACAAAAGAGCATTGTGAATCTCCTCGTGAGCAGGAAACCGTCGGCGGGCCTAAACAAGGACCACGAAGGCGAAAGAAAAGAGATTAACGAATTCGGGGGCACCCTAGCATTTTTACGGTCGATTACGATGACCGCTTTGTCTCGCGGCCCGCCTCCAGGAAGAACACTATACGATCACGAGTAAATATATATATATATATATATATATATATATATATATATATACGTATACATATATATGTATATGTATATATGAAAGACAACACAGATTTGGATTCGGGATAAATCTCCGTCACGTACGTGTGGGCCTTGCGAGTTTCTGATACGTTCACGATGGATGATGCCTCGAGAAACCTTCAAGTTAATACACGCGACTCGTCACGCGAGCCACCGCATCATTTAATCTTGCAAAGGACGTCTCCTTACCTCTCGTGTTTGCGAACAACAGAATGAATAAATTCAAGATTCTAAAGCATCTCATGTATAGATGCATCTACCACTGCATGCATTACGTTTCGAGAACTGACAGCCTGTTGGTTCCCTTCCCGGTTTCTTTGCAAAGCTCTTAAAGAAAGAGGAGAAATAGGGAGATAATATCTCAATCAGTTTTCGCAATCAACTTTAATTAGCCCTCTTAATTAATTTTGACAATAAATTTACGATGGACAGTTTGGCCGACGAAGAATAGACGCGCGCAATAGACGTATAATGTACAACGTTCTAATCCTGCGTAAACATTGAAATTAAATCCATCGCTGCGATAAATTTCCGCTGCAGGTGCAGAAAGAAAAATAAGATTTGACAGGCATCCTTGTAAAGAGCGACCCTTCGATACTGTCGGGAATAACAATGGGAAAGATCCTGGACGGGGATACCTGGCCCATTTTCCTGTTTGCTTCGTTTTTCGTGCCACGCTGCGTTCCGTAGCAGCCAGCTCGGTGTCGTGCTTATGACTACCGCCACCACCGCCCCCACCGCCGCTGTCATCGCCCTTCGCGGTTCATCTCCTTCATTCATCTCCTTTTTTGTCATTGGGATATTGAAGGAAAGCAACGGTCGTTATGTTCGGCTCGGACCAGTCCGAAGCGGTAAGGACAAAGTGAGGTTCCGCAGGGAGCGGAAAGCAACAAGACAATGGAGCAACGAAAATTTTCACACGCCCCGAGCTCGTGGTCCTGCTAAGTCGCACGCACCCGGGGTGGCAACCCGGAACGGAGGACCTGGTCATCACCTGGCCGAGAAAGCGAATCTCGACCGAGGCCGGCGGTACGTTACGGCATAAATTAATTTCCCGTCCTCTCCTAGCATGAGAAGCCAACGAGGAATCTGGACAGCTGATGAGAGTCCTCGGACCTGTCTCAATGGGAGCGCAAACACGGATGCGCCGCGTCACCGAGGCGCCCGATAAACGATTATGTTGCGTTTAATTATACGGCGCGCAACCAGCGCGGACGCATTGTCATTGTAATGCGATTCCCGGCCGGGCGAATATTAATTTGCATTTGCGGCTGAATGAAAATCGCGAACGTCCATCGTGGCACGTAAGAGGAAGGGTTGCCGGACAACAGGATGTTTACCCTTGCGAATCTTGTTTCTGGATTCAGGAATGCTCAGTCGTGTCTTACCACCTTATCTCGCGTTATCTCTAAACGCGACGAGACGAGAAGACGGATGCGAATCGTGCGAATCAATCCGCAGCGACGAATCGCGAAAAAATCGCGAGGAAACACAGCGCGGGGCGCGCTCCTCTCTCTCTCTCTCTCTCTCTCTCTCTCTCTCTCTCTCTCTCTCTCTTTCTTTTGCGGGGGAAGATGAGCGATGCAATCGCCAATTGTGTAGAGATGAAAAGCAAGGAAAGCAAAATTTCTGACGTCAAGCCATCTGCATCGGGCATCGTTTGACGGATATTCCCCGGAGAAGCGGATACTATCGGGATCCTTTTCTCTCATCCTCGCGCGATTCATTCTCTCCCTCAACGACGTGTGCTTTACATGCTCTATGCTTTTAAGGTCTTCGCCAAAACTGGTTCTCACGGTGTCCAAAAAGAAGGGACCGTGCCACCAGGTAAAGCAGGATTGTGTCGTCCTCGTCGATTAGCCCGGAGAATTTTTCTGAAAATTCCGGATGAGTATTATACAACCCGCCCGTGGCCACACGAATTTCGAGAGAACGACCCTTCTGTATCTGTCGATCTGCATCCCCTTTATGCACCTCGGCGAGACACCTGCGGACCATGAATTGGCCCCGTAGAATCAATGAAATATGAGACCCCGGCCATTCGAGATGACGAGCGCGCTCGAATTTCCGAAGTCGTGCGGATTTCGTCCGCGAATGCCAACGCGACAGGAAATTTGACAGGGAGCCCATGGATTCGTGCGCATCAATGGGAGACACTATTTTCGCGTATCCATCGGCATACATCAAAGCAGCCATGATGTCCGGCAATGGGAAACAATGAGCTTAATAAGGAAAGCAAAGTAAGGATATATAAAATCTGCCTTATGATGATCTGCGCCATTGAAACAAGAGCGGAAACAATCCAACACCTACGAAGAACAACGGAAATGAGGACCTTAAGGTGCATCATTAACGACACTCTGCGAAATAGAATCCGCGGCGAAGACGTTCGCGATATCTGCAAGATCCAAGATGTCATGAAATGGAGACGAGGATGGAGAGATCACGTAAACAGAACGGATAATAATCGGTTTGCAAAGATCGCAAAAAATGGAACATGAAACATCTCCTGGGTCAGGCCTCCAAAATGTTGGTGCGAAAGGTGGACATGAAGATCGCAGGAGAACAAATACACTGGATAAAGTACAGGACATGGTCCTAGAAGAAGAGGAAAAAGAAGGAGAAGACATTGGTATACGGTATCATCTGGATTTTGAAGCGATCGCTTCTCGAGAAACACGAAAATCGATCGAAATTGCTCGATCGTACTCGATCTTTTAATACTTGATGTTTGCTTTGCACGCACAAGCATGGCTGAATCTACGTTCTCACTGGCTGACGCTAGCTTAAATAGCGTTAATCAAAAGCCACACGATTAACGCAATGTATAAAAGCTATCATAAGAGTTGTTGCAATTCTTTGCATAAAAATCCAGAATGAAGCGTAGCGCAGTGTACACGCGCATACGAGCGTATGCGCGCATGCGCGCGCGTGCGTGAAAGACCGTCTTTAACGAATAAAACTCACGCAGTGCGACCAAGTTTTCATGTCAAAGAAGGCATCATTCCGTTCCTAACTAGTCTAACTAGCGGCGACCGCGTATATTGTTCAGCCGGTATGCGTCAAATACCGAAAATCGTAAAATACACACGGAATTGTCCGAGATCGTGACAACGATCCTACAAAAAGGAGGATGCAAAGAACGAATCGATTCATCTTCCTTGCGTTTTTGCAGAGAAAGGGAGTCGCCGCTAAAGCATCCTAAGGTCGGATCAGAATTAAGGCCCGGTGAAAAACCGAAAGCCAAGCTCGTAACGTAGCAGAAGCAAAGACTCACGGCGGCATAAAGCATCGAGAATCGAGGGATACAGGTGACCAACATCCCCAGTTGTCGAGGTGTTGGAGCACTATTGTTCTGCGGGAACGAGTCGTGAGGATTCCTCATAGGTCGGAATTTTATTTTTGGCCGATACGCCAAGGCGGATCACGAAATGGGAATAACGAGTGGTAGGTAAGCACATTGTCATGCAAATGCCGACGAGCTCGATCGCGATTTCGGCGGGCCTCTCTCTCTCTCTCTCTCTCTCTCTCTCTCTCTCTCTCTCAGTCGACGGGGAATGAAGAACCAAGGACACTCCAGGATGGACAAAGCCATGGACCGGTCCTCAACGAGATCGGGGTGCAGGAAACGATCCTTTTTTTATTTTACACGAAGAATAAATGAAAAAGAAGATGAAAGGAGAAAATAGGAAAATTAAAGATACGGGAACCGGAGAAGCGTGACTCTGCGTGACATGCGGCCTTCTCTTTGCTACCTTACTTGCTAAGGACGAGGTGATTAATTTGTTAATCATTTTTCATTTTTCATATTTCATCCAACTCTCTCGCATGATCGTTGAACAAAAGAAAAATACCAGGAGACAACACGCGCTGCACGGACATCGCGAGTTTGACTTAATTCCCGGGATATCTTCGCTCGCGGATCGCGAGCAGTTTTGGCAGACGAATCGCGCGTTTCACAAAAAGGAGCAAATCTAATCTTCTTTACGATGCATATTCTCGTGGCGAGGTCTGCCAGAGCGCGCGGGATAAGCTCGCAATCAACAAACATTTCATCCGATCCCGCCATGCGAGAACGAACGAAAAGTTGGAGCATCCGAGTTGCGATCAGATGGATGCCGGTGGTCATCGGTCGCGATAATTCACTGAGGGGGAAAAACAAGTGGAAGAGTGCAGATGACGATAAGGATCTGCCGAGGGAACGTCCGAATATTCAAAGCAGTTTACGGAAAAAACAAAAGTCGGGATGCAACACGGAGCATTAAGAGTTCTCCTTGAACGCGGGAGTTCTTTCAAAGCACATAGGACTTAAAACGAATCTACCCGCTGGGGGGTTCTCCAGAACTCAAATGAGACTCAAAATCGAGGTCCTAAAGGACCCCGAAGGAGGGCCCGAAATACTCATTTATTAAAGGTTCACAATTAAAAGGAACGACAGCTGAGCTGGGTATGAAATGAGTGACATAAAATGAAGAAAAGGAACAGGAAGAAAGGATCGACGCCGTACCGTAAGTTTGTAGGTGGCGAATCCGTGGTGGATCCGTGGAATTCCCTTTAGCGTCCATCGGTTTCGGACAGGTGAGAAAATCAGGTACGAAACTCGCTCGTAAGGCATGCGAGAGAGAAAAAGAGGAAAAAGAATTTTCTTCCCGAAGCCTCGTGTCTCAAAGGAAACGAATGAATGAGGAACGATGCTCGACGTTTGTCGAGCACGTGCCGGAAAGCGGGCCATTGTTCTTTTGCTGTCTCGTAATGGAGCGCCCGTCAAACTTGAATAAATAAATGTGGGAACCTGCGTAAGTGTAAATTGTTCAATCGATCGATCGCTACAGTCCCCCCCCCCCCATTTGCGTACACGATGTTTCCCGTAAATGCTGACACGCATCCGACACGCTTGATTGACAGAGATCACAAATACAGAGTTATAGTTTTTTTTTTAGGCCAGAGCGTAGGCTGCGTATCGCTGAACTGAAGTGAATTGAAAGTTCGCAGATCGAATGATTGTGTCTGTCGCAGATTGGAATAATCCTAATGAAACAATGAAACGTCAAATGTCAAACGCGCGACTAGAATAATCCGAAATAATAATTTATTCGGCCAATAATAGGTTACCATTATTTTTATTGTCGCTCGCAAACGATATTAGAGTCGCGTATCCTGTTTTCCACGAATTCCTCAGCACCCATCTGTCCAGGTAAATTCTTCGGACGTGCGGCCAGGTGTGCAAAGCTATGGAAGATCTCCTCGAATACCATGATGTTTCTTTTTTCCTCCGGATTCATTGTTGTTTAGTTTATGTAGGCTTGGCTCAGGCTGGTCGCTAAACCATTTGTTTACTAATGACTGATTGTGCCGCTTTTAAAAATCCATGGGTACCGCCGACCTTCTTCTATCTCGCCTAGTTTTCTCATCGTCTTCCGCTCGCTTAGGATTCCAATGGAACCCGAGGGACCAGATTCGAAAAGGCGCAAAGTAAACCGTGCCTGTATCAACTTACGTGAAAACGAAGCGGATTCCTTCGTTCGAATTTCCAGAAGAAAAGCCACGCCGCTTCGTTACTGCAACGTAACGTTCGAGTAACACCGTGCAGGATTGATCCGACGAGGAGCGTCCGTATGTAACATCTTTAAAACGATCAAACGATCAACTGACAATTTCTCGATTCAATCTCGCGACTTGTACTTTACGTTTAGCCTTTCAATCGGCGTTCCATTGAGGGGACGGTCCTCTCGTTACGTCGAAAGTCGCCGCCATGAAAGGGCTGAGAGTCGAGAGCCCTGATGGCGCGTTGAATGATGATGCAGTTAAGCAGCGAGTCTGCTTTTCGATTTGCGATAACGCAATCTACGTCACGCCGGATACATTTCCGCGCCAATCATGCGGCCGAGGAAATCGATGGCCGATTGCTCATTACGCGCGTGTAATCCGCCGATTATTTGCGAGTCTCGCGATTATTTGCGAGACTCGCCCCCCGATGAAAACGAGAATAAGAGAACAACGTGTTGACCTCGCGCGATCGCGCGGCGAGCCACCGATTCGTCTCGCGCAACGTCGAAGCCATTAAGCCGTTCCGAGATATGAATGGGGAGACAACGTGGAAGAGAGAACGTGGGAATGCAACGATCGAACATCGACTCTGTTACGGAACGGCGGCTCCTCCGAGCGACACTCGCGATCGGTAGACAAGGTGCAAAGAGAAGCGTGCCTGCCAGCGTCACACGCGAGCGTATTCGTATATTATACTGTCATTATACTGATCAGATAATGAGAGGAATGTTGCTGAAACAAAGTGCTTGCAGGAATTCTTAGTCAGGGAACGTGGCAGCGCGTTATAGCACAATATCCCGATTTAATCTCCAGTTTCAATCCTCATGATTTAACATTTATTATAATCACCTTCCTTTATCGGCAATCAGCAGATTATATACGATCTGTCACGTTATCACCCAGAAGAACGAAAAGAATGGAAGAGTAAGTTGAGTTATATAAACGCGAAATATACAGACAGATCGATACATGAAATCGATACAAATCTTATCTTCAAATTATCCGCATACATACATCCGCATACGTTTGCTTCAAACTCTGTGCGAGTTTTCGAAAATTATTTCATGCCCGCGTTAGCGAACCGCGCGATATTCCGCGATGCCGTTCCGTTTATCGTTAAGGAGAAAAGAAATCGTCAAAGTAACCGATTCCGGGCTACTTTTGCGTGAATTTAGCCCAGGCGAGGAGCCACGGAGATTCTGTGAGCCTCAAGTCCCCGGGCTACCCGCGGATCGTCCATCCAATCTGAGCTAATTGGCCTCCATAGGTAATTACGCGCAATTAGGAGTAGACCGGCCGCGTCCTCTCTCTTTCTCAAACTTTTATCCTTACGTTCCTTTCAGCGTTATGGTCCTCTCTCTCTCTCTCTCTCTCTCTTTGGTCTCCTTGGGCCCTTCGTGCTCTTCTCCTCGTGCCGACCTCTTTCCTCTCTTACCGACGAGTGAAGCTATACAAAGGCGATACGGACTAGTGGAAGAGGGACGGTTAGCTGACCGGAGGGGGATGAGGTCGCGCGCGAAAGGGATGGAGCGACAGGAGAGAGAAAGAGAAAGACGGAGGAGAAAGACGAGGGGAAACAGAGAGATCGCCGCCAGGTACACAAATTATCCGGCGACGAAAAAACAACGGAAGAGCAATTAAATAATGCTACGTCGCCACATAGTAGCATTCCCTACCGCCCTCTCGCTCTACCGGGTGTCTTCATCGCATCTAGCCAGCTGCACTCGCGCGCGCGCGCGCGCGCTGGTGAATTCGTGGAATAACTCTCGGATGCGTGCAGTAGATTACACTGTCTCCTCGTATAATTTCGTACGACTCTAGAGAGATTAAAGTTACACAATTCGCGGACTGTGCATAACCTGTACAACTTGAATCTCAGACGATCGCACGGTGAATCTTTCGAGAATTTTCATAGATCAGCCGACTTGCCTTGAACGCCCTCGCTGCGCGAGGATCATCGCGCATCGACGACTTGAATCGGCTGCAATCGGCGTTGAGATAACTGATGCGCAGCGAATGAAAAGACAGTTCACCCGTTACAGGGCGAGAGGACACCATGGCGGCACCGCCGGCACACTATGTGTGGTGGTCGGTTGGTGCCGATGCATTAGAGCAACCCGACTCATTACCGCTGGCACAATTAAGGCCCAATTTCGTGGGCATAATGGCCGCCAATCTGGCCGCACAAAAAGCCCATGGTTGCTCTCAGGACGAGCCGGAACCGTGCCGCCGTCTCTGCCTAATAACCGACAAAATTCACCGGCACCGGCCTCCCCAACCTCCGCAAATCTAGCTTTCTTCCTAAGACGAGAGAAACCCCCGGCAGAAACCGTAACATTGTGCTCGCGACGCTAATTTGAGGGCAGCGAATCAAAATCACATCGTACGGATGCTCCAACGAGGCCTCGTTAAATAACATCGACAATATTTACACTCGCCGAGTGTAAATCACGTAAATCGTATGCTCGCGTCGCTGCTCGCTGGAGTAACTTTATCGGATTGTTGATTGCATTTCTTTGCGGTAAATGCGTCTCTCTCTCTCTCTCTCTCTCTCTCTCTCTCTCAATGAAAGCTGTTCTGACCATCTCGTAAATACTCCGGTCTCTCCCAACTAAGAATCTCTCCCCTGACCACGAAATGACGACCTGGGATCGACCTCGCGTCTGACAATTTCTGCCAAACGACGACTGAACAACAGAAGAGCAGAATCCGTTAAATATTTTCGCCCGATGCAAGGGGCGAGAACACTTTTGTTATCGGGCATCTCCCGCGTTCACAAGCCTTCGAGAATCATTGTACTCGTTGGAAAACCGTCTCTCTCTCTCTCTCTCTCTCTCTCTCTCTCTCTCTCTCTCTCTGTCTGTCGCGCACGGCTAGCAGAGCCTGAAGCGTAAATCTATCGGCGATGCGGAATCGAGAGAATCAACGACGAAATATTCCGGCGAAAACTGAGGGAGGGAGGAGTGGCTGACGAGAGGGCGGCGCGGGGGTGCAACGCGGGCAGCAGCCTGGATCGGACAATGGCCGACAATGGGATCGCATCCGATTTTTGCATGCCAATTTCGCGCCCGGCATTGTGCCGTAGACAATGCGCCAATAATTACGCTAAACGGCGACCATTCATACGCCCATTCGGCCGGATTCAAACCGGCCTTTCTGTATCCATTATAGTCGCGGCGCGCGGCGCAAATAATCGCCCCGATGCGCGCCCCGCATCCACTTTTTCCGTGGCGTGTCGTTACAGGTGGCGAATTTGCCGATTTGCCGATCGCAGTCCGAACGAATCCCGAATTCTCGAAAGGATCGCGCGCCCCAGCCTCCCCCGTAATTCGTAAGATTCGCCCAGAAGCTTCGGAGGGGCTCCCTCCCGAATTTGCCCCTCCGAATTCGTCGCCGAATTCCCGAATGGGAGATAGCCTCGCGTAAGGATTAATCGCGCGTCGCCGCTCGATCGTGCTCGAGCAGACGAACCGCGGGACGGCGGTTCTCCGAGAGAAACTAAAAACACAAAGTGTGTTCGAAAACGACGTACCTCGCGTGAGAGAGGCACGCAGGCGTGTCATCTTGTGCGTGCACGCGAGAATCGTGCGCGCGGCTGCGAAGAGAGAGAGAGAGAGAGAGAGAGAGAGAGAGAGAGAGAGAGAACGGCGCGCTGGGCAAATCGGATTTCCTTTCGTTAAACTTCGTTCGTAACGGCTTTCCTCTCCTCTCCGTCTATCTTCCTCGCGCCTTCCCTCGCCGTTCCTCCCCTGAATACTCCTCCCGACAAGCGCGTCGTCCCTTTTCGTTCGTTACATCGCGCGCTTTTCTCTTCCCTCTCGCATCTCGTTAGATGCACCTCGCGCAGGAAGAAAGTCCACAAAGGAAGTCGGAGTGCATCCAGCTTACGGATGTTGGACGAGCAGAAGAGGCGGCGGAGACGCCTGGCGAGGGGCGGAAGGCGCGAGGAGGGCGGAGGGAGGAGGGAGGAGGGAGGAGGGCGAAAAAGCGAAATCCCTTGTACTCCCCTTCGTAGGTCGCCGAGAAGCAGAGAAAGAAAGAGAGAGAGAGAGAGAGAGAGAGAGAGAGAGAGAGAGAGGGGGGGAGAGGGAGAGAGAGAGGGAGAGGGAGAAAGGGACAGAGGTGTGAGCCGTGGTGCACAGGGCTAACCGGTCGTTTATTATGCATCGAAATGCCAGCAACGATGCCACGCGAGTGGACAGGACGTTGTAAACGCTCCGCAAAAATGAAGTAACGGCCGGCGCTCTCTGAGTGATTCCGCGTCGCCCCGGGGCACCGCGCGTGTGTGCTAGGGCCCCGGCTCGTTCTCCGTCCGTCTCTCTTCCGCCGCCGTGCGGCAGGATGACGCGCGCGAGCGCACGCTCGCGTGAGCGCGGGCTTCTTTTCTATTCCGGCTGGAATTAGATATAATAACCGCGCCGCTGAATCGCTCTTATTGTATTCGTTAAATCGGTCCTGAGAACCGGTCAACGTCACTCGGATCTGATCAGGCGCGCATCTCGATCAGATCAGGCGGAACGACGATTATCATTGCGATACGCCG
Organism: Eciton burchellii; assembly: GCA_020341155.1. Lineage (NCBI taxonomy): Eukaryota > Metazoa > Arthropoda > Insecta > Hymenoptera > Formicidae > Eciton > Eciton burchellii. The sequence goes on along the minus strand of JAHMML010000018.1, from coordinate 2,444,638 downwards.
GGAACGAGGGCTGCGGCTAGATTTGTGGAAAGGAGCTTTTCAAGAAGCCGAGAAAAGCAGAGGAGGGCAGAGGGGAGCGAGGAGCGAGATGGCAGATAAATCCCCGCGTCGATACTCATACGTTAAATCGGATTCTATTTTTTCCGTCGTTCCGTCACGCTCCTATATATTATCCTATGTATTTCGCGACGGAGCCAGAAAACATAAAGCGAAAACGTTAAAAATACGATGCGCGCGACGTTCCGCCGGCGTGTCGCAATCGCGAGCCCGGATCCATTTACACTCGTTGCGGCTGCAACGATCGTACGTACGTTCCCGGCGCTGGCTTAACAGAAGCCAGTCTGAATGGCTGTCCGCAGAATGCAGAATGCAGTTAACACTTACGACATTTATCGCTCGCGAGATCGGCCGCGTCGATCTCGCGAATGGGCTGTGAACGATCTTTAAGATCTCACGGACGGCGGCCGATGCGCGGGATTCGAACCTGCCGGACGTTCGTTTCATTTATGGATCCTCTCGCTCCTCTCGCTCCTCTCGCTTCACTCCCCGCTCGCGTCATTCTTTCTCCGCGCGCGCCGCAGGGAGACGCATCATGTGTTTAATAGATACGGCGCTTAACGGCCACGCTTACAGAGTAAGCGCGAACGCCCGAGAGAGAACGCCTTGTTTCTCTCTTGTTTCGGCGATATCTCGCTCGCGCGAGCTCACGCCGTGACCTCCGACCGCCGCGCGCGGGATGAAGCCGCGATCGCGCTGATTAGACGCGCCGCCGGGGAGGAAGCGCCAATAGGAATTCATCGATGTGTCTAACCGCTAATTGCACGCGGCTGATTATCGCGCGCCATCAGATCTCTGTCGCGAGGATCGCGGAGCGGAGGAACGTCTCGAGTTTATTTTCTGTGGTTTGCATGCGAGCGGCGATCACGGTTTCGCGAATTCACGCGGCGACGCGGCGCGGATTTCATGCGATATCAGTTCGCAGTTGCATCATTGTCGTCCGCTGCGCTGCGTTCCTGTGACCTCGCGAGCGCGATCCGGCACGCAGCCTTACGGTTACTCGTTGAAGAATAAGACCACCTTGATTGGCAGTGACAGATACGCGGATATGGCGCGTTCTAATGGTGCAAGCCCTAATCTGGCGGTGATCTGACGCGAAAGATAACCGCGCCGTATGCATGCCGTGTACATGCGATACAGGTAGGCATATCGCGTACGTGTCAATACAGACGGTAATTACTTGGATTGCCAAGCTAAATAATTATCGCCAAGTTGGGGGACGGCTGTGTTGATTAATCACTGACTCACTCACCGTTCTGCTACGGCGGCCTTCATCATCCCATGAACCCGGCCTTCTGCTGACGTCACATCCTCCGCTCCGGCCTAAAACGCAAGAGGAGAATTTGCATTAAACGACGGTATCGAATTCGGAGGGAGACCGAGAAAGAGAGGGAGGGAGAGAGAGAGAGAGAGAGAGAGCGAGCGAGCGAGCGAATAAATTTACGCGCGCGCGCCAGATCTTTTATCTATAAATTCAATCATGCGAGAAACGGCGAGAGCGTTTAAGTGTAACGCGCATGCCAGGATCTCGCACAAAAGAGGCAGACGAGAGCGAGCGAGCGAGATAGAGAGAGAGAGAGAGAGAGAGAGAGAAAGAGAGAGAGAGAGAGGGGGGGATAGGGGGGAGGAGACGTAACCTCCCGTCTCTCTCTCTCGTTTTCTCGGCGCGGACGCTTATTTACGATCGTCCGTTAAAATATTTATACCGTCGCCGCTCGGTTAAAAACGTATTTACGCACTCCGCGGCGAGCGCGTATACGTGCATTCGGGGGACTCATTAAAGATATTTATATCCGCGACTTTTCACTTAACGCGACCCAAATCTCGCTCGGGGATCTTCTATCGACCCGAATACGAAGCCCCCTCAAAACGCGACGCGGTCAAAAGAGCCGACTTGTAACCAGGAATTGAAATCGTCGCCGGGGCAGTCGTTCGGTCCTCGGTATCGCGAGGATATGAGACAGCGAGAAAGAGAGAAAAAAGGAGACAGAGAGAGAGAGAGAGAGAGAGAGGGGGACGAAAGAGAGAGAATAGCGCCCGTTGTCGTTCCCGTATCGCGAATGAATCGCCGGCGCGACTACGATTCCTACAGATCCACCGAAACTGTCAATTAACATTTCCGGGAGGGGGAGGGGGAAAGAAAACGGGAGAAAGGGAGGAGCGAAAGGGGGAAAGGAAAATGAGAAGCGATCGAGACGATTCTTGCATCATCCAACCTCCCTCTCTCCTTCCCCCCGTTCCCTTCTCGTCCGTTCCTACGACGCGCGAAACGGCGCCCGATCGAGCAGGCGTTCCTGCGATCGGCGCCGATAAAGCACGATTTGCTAATTCTGCACGATTCATCGCGCCGGCTCGCGTCCCTCGCGGGGGTGGTCGATGGGGGTCGTGGCGGGCGAAGAATCCGGCCGGGCTGCAACCGCGAGCGATTTCGATGAGCGTATATTCTATAATTAGTACCGGAGCGCGGGGGAATTTTTATTTTCGTTTAAACTTGAACGTCCTTGTGTATGCCGGCGAGCAGATCGTCGTCCATCGTACCTGCCCCTCGCCCTCCTGCCCCGTCGAGTGCCACCTTGGCGCTCGATGCGGCCGGTTCGACAATAATTATTAACGTCGGACTTATTTTTTTTCTCGCCTAGAGCGCGCCGTCCGGAATAAGATCGCCGCAGCACCCGGCGACATTCTTCAACATGTCGGGATAGTATTGGACACTCGAAAAAGCGGGTATTATAAATAAATTTACGGCCTAGCATCGCCGTGCGGACATTGCGCGCCTCGCACCTGGCGTCCCTCTCTCGCTTCAATCTCTCGTGAAACATATTGACGAAACGGAAATGACCAACGATGAGCTAGAGTTGAAAAGAAGCGTCTGTCTTGGGACAATGCTCGCGTGGATTTTTGTCAAAAGGAGATCATGCACCGATTTCCCTCGGCTGATCTCGAGGCAGAAAAATAAAACCGATTGATAAATGAAGGCCGCGATTATCCGAGACGTTATGAATATAATGACGTTAGCGAGAATCTTTGCGTCAGCTGAAAAGAATTGACTCGAGGAACCTGTCGAATCCTCGGGGAAAAAAATTGCAACGCGCAAATTTCTAACGAACGCTGTCTTGGTTGTTTAGTTATTTAATCGCGGGAGACTTGCTCTCCTCGGCTGCGTACCGCGCGACTTAATGTCAGCGAATAAATTTCCCTTCTCGCATCATAGCTCAGCGAGCAGGAGGAAGGAACGGACGAGAGGCGAAGAAAGAATGGCGGACAATAACCAGGATGCGGTGTATTACTGAGTCTGCTTAAGTTAATTGGAAGCAAAATGAGAGAAAGGTCTGAGGAATCACAGATTCTTCTTGTGCCGCGTCCTTCGTTCCTTCTGTCTCTCCCGCTCTCTCTCTCTCTCTCTCTCTCTCTCTCTCTCTTCCTCGTCTTCTCGGGATTCTCTCACTTATTTGCGCTTCCCTGTGTTTGTTTAATCAGACACGAGGCTCAGTCTTCATTACCCGCACTAATTTATCTGAGTTGTCGTCCGGCTCCTTCTGGCCTTCGCCTTCCCGACGTTTTCGACCCTTGCACGATACATACATACGCGAAAGACAAGCGTGGCGTAGCGGGGAGAATCCGCCCCGCTTTAATTTACGCGAGTAAATGCAAGCACGCCCACGTACTCTGTCCTTCTGACGTAATTACGCATCTCCTAACCGCGAGGAAGAGAGATACTTGCGCGCTCCTGCCGGTGAGAAATCCGAACTGGTAAATCTAATCGCGCTTCCCTAAAGCGAGAATAAACATCGAGCCTCGTTAAAAACCGCCGCTGTCCTCGAAAGAGACTCGAGACCCGAGTCAGATCCGAGCCGTGATCACGCATTCATCGAAATTAGGGAAACGTGCATCCTCTGTCGTTTAGTAATCGCGCTCAGTAAGAGCGAACTCGGACAACTGCCGATATGAAGAAGATAAGGTTCGCGCGGAGTTAACTTGCTAATCCAAGACGAGTCGGCGTGGCGACGAAGACGTGAGATGCGCGAGGGACAAAGGAAATTCGAAGGGTAGCAGCGGTGTCGAATTGGGGACTTCTGGATATCGACGGCAATATTCGTTAAGTCCTGCTAAGACCCTGTATGCGGCGTAGTCCGTTCATTCGGATTGCCGAGTCTCCATCTCCGAGTCGCTGCTCTCGTCGTCGCCTCTCCTCCTCCTCTCCATCCCCCTCCCCCTCCCCCTCCCCCTCCCCGTCCCTCGGTTCCTCTTCGTCTCTCTTCTTATCGGTCGGGCCTCGTGGCGCGACCGTTTCTTTTCCACCCTCGCGAACGAGCCGGGATGCCTCCTCGGCGGGGGATCAGCGCGTCAATAGGGTGTTTGTTTAATTTGCGGATTCGTCGGCTTGTGTCTCCGCAAGTCCGCAAGGGACGTCTTCGTCCAGTGCGACTCAACTCCCTGGTTGGAAAACGCGTTACGCGCCGCTCGGCGCTCTCTCGTAGTTCCTTCATGCACACTTCTCTCATGCCGTTCTCGGCGATTGTGCGAGCGAGCGTTCGAGGATCCTCTGTCGCGGGTCACGCTATTATTCTCGCAGCTTACGTAAATGATCGTCGGTTATCCGGAGCGAGACGCTTTGGAGGAGGGCGCAGTCCTCCGCCGACGCGACGCTCCATTCCGCGGTTGTGCCCCATGTATAAGAATGAGGCGGCGAAATTAACGTCGGCCATTACAAGACACGCGACATTACGGAGCGTGCAGAGTCAAGGCGATTACGGGCGGGCGGGTTAACGTAATTTCCGTCGATTTCCATGCACATAAATAAGGCGATGCGAAATCAGATTTCCGAACGGCGCAGACGGCGTCAGCTGCCTGCGGGGAGGCGGGGCGGGGCGGGGCGGGGGGGGGGGGGGGGAGAGACTTACGTAAGGAGCGGTGGGCGCATTTTGTCAGCGGACTCGTATCCTCGCCGATTCGTCTCATTAAGCTCCCGCTCGTAAACGCGCGGCAGGAATCGAGGCATCCGCGAAGAATTCAGAGCGAAATTCCTCCGTGACGCTCGAGAGAGAGAGAGAGAGAGAGCGATCTCTCTAGCAAATTTCGATCGTCGCGTCATCGGGTTTTTTCCCTCCGGCGGCAGAAAGCCCCACAAACTTCGACATTTCGCCGCGAGACTGTGGCTCGCTCTGGACAGCTCGATCGCAACCACGTCCCTGAGGATCTCCCTAAGAAGCGAGAATTTCGAAGAGAACCATCACGGGGGAATCTCGCTGCCGCTTAATGACGAGATAAGCCCCGTAAAGTGATAACAACATGTGTATATATATATATATCTCTCTCTCTCTCTCTCTTTCTCTCGACGGTTCGCCGGATCGGTCTCGCTTCGCGAGATCGCATCGCAGTTATTTAAATTCATCGTCCGTCCGTCCCGCTGCCGCCGTTGGGATTCGTCGGATTAATTCTCAGCCTGTCCAGATCTCCCGCTCTCATTGAGCTCCGGGGGTAATGGGGGTCGTTATTGCAAGCGCGATGTAACGGCTCCGAGGGGTCATTGTTCAGCCGTTTCTGGGGGTTCGAGCAATGACCAGTTCCGCCGCGCATGAGAACGGACTGAAACAAAAGCTGACAAACCTGTTGGAAACAATCGAGCGCGGCTCACCCCAGCCCGGGGGCCAGCTTATGGCTCGCTAGCAGGGCGGGGGGAGGGGTGCGCGAGATGAACAGTTGGGTGACTTTTTTTTGGCCTCTAAGAGGAATGCCCATTGTGCGCGTCGCTGGTGTAACATGTGTGTCGTCACAATGAGATCGACCGATCATCGCTACGCGCCGTGATTTAGGGGGCGCGTCCGTTGGTCGAGAAAATCGTTGGTATTAACGAGCGCGGCGATTAGCGCGCGATTAGCAGCGGCCGTTGGTGAAGCGCGCTGAAAGAAACGGCTGGATTCGCGGATATCTCCGATCGAGTCGAGAAACAATCGCCGCTGTCTTATAACGCCCGTTGGATCGTTTGTCGATGCCCGATGACGAAACGGGCGGTTTTGGCAGGCTTAATGGCCGTGTGAGGTTTGAGGGAGAGGAATGAACGTTCGATCGACACGTATCTCGTCAGATCAGCGGATCGATTGGCGGAGCGCGACGAGGCGCGTTCCTCGATCGCCCACGCGCGCGCGCGCGCGCGCGCGCGCGCAGCAGCGTATATCGGATCGATGCGGCATATTGCGGGATCCTGGTTAATTTCCTACGCGGTCATCCTTCCCCGCCACGTTCCATCGCGGTCACTCTCGGTCTTCCTCCCGTTTAGGGGGCAAACGTCGGAAGCCTTTCGGGGAGCCGGAGACGAGAGAAGCGCGAGAAAGAAACGGGCGAGGCGAGAGAGATGGGAGCGAGGAGCGGCGGAATGGCGGTCGCTCGCCGAGAGCCGATAAATTACATACGACAATCTCCTCCTCTAAAACACCTCTTTGACGCCGTTCCGTTTCAAGCATCGCGATAGCACGCACAAAGCCGCGTCCAATCTGCCGAATCCGACAACGTTAAGAAACTTAAGTGCGAGCAGTTCTTTCTCTTATCCTTCCCACCGTATCCTCCTCCCCCGTCCCCCGTCCCAACCCTCGGCGCTTCTCGCACGCCGGCTCCTCATGGCTTTTCCTCCCGCAGCAGGGTGTTCCGAGAGGGTGCGAGGCCGTGGCTGAGGCGACCATGAAGGAATAGAGGAACGGCGGTCGCAGGGTCGACCCGGGGGAGGAAAAGAGCGGGCGAAGACGGTGGAGGGGCGGCACGGCTGGTCAGTGCTCCTTACTTAGAGGGTGGCGAGTCTGTTCTTAATTAACGCTCGCCTCTTTTGCTGCACACCCCCTCGCCATCGTGCTGCCGTAATGAGGCTCCTCGGGCGTGGGCGCGTGTGTGCGCGCGACGAGCGTGCACGTACTCGGCCGGCGGTGAGCGCGTGTGAGTGACCTAGATGAGACGCGCCCCCGTCTAGCTAATTCTTTTCTTCCGCGCTGACCACTAAAGTAAGTAGATGGCCAGGAGGAACGTAGCCGCGACGCTTGTCTGTGTGCACGCTCGCTCGTTCCCGAGCTCGCTCGCGCGCGCCAGACGATCCCCGTACGTGTACACGCATATGTACAGCAGGTGCACGCGCGAGCGCGCGTCGCCATATTCCGGGTTGCCGTGGTATCCGGGACTCCCGGAGCCTGCGAGAGTTACGCGGAGAGTAACTGCGGCTCTTATGCCTGCGTACATCGGCCGCGGTGACTTGGCGCGTTCCCCGATAACGTGCGGCGAATCATGGCGGCGCGAGCGCGAGCCGTAATCACCTCGAAATAATTTCAGAAACGTCGTTCGGCGTTTTTCCGCTAATAGCCCGGCGACTGATGACCGATTATCGGAAAGCGACGGAAAGCGAACGTCCGCGATAGGTCGATCCCTGCGAACCAGCGAAGGAGCTGCCGCGAAGGGCGACTGGCGCGTACGCATGCGCATAGTCCTTAAACCGTGAAGCTCCGTCGTCGGTTTCGCACGACGGCGGCGAATGGCCGGCCGGCTACCGTTCAAAGCGCAGGGAAAAAGACATCCGTACTCTGCCATCGACTGGCCCATTCTTCAGCCACATCCTGGGCCGGCCCCTTCCACCACCCCCGCCTCCGCCCCGTGACGTCTTGTTCCTTCTCTCTCTCTCTCTCTCTCTCTCTCTCTCTCTCTCTCTCTCTCTCTCTCTCTCTCTGTCGTGTTCCCCAGCGGAGCGCCGGAGCGCGGATAACAGCAATTAAGCCTGTCCGTTAATGGAGACGATTGTGATTAATTATCGGATTTAATGACCGGCTACTTGTACTTGTAAATATAGACGGCGCGGGACGCGCATGTTGCTTACACCGTAAAGATTAGAGACCATGAATACCATGGGCCCTCCCCCGGCTCCCCCGCCGCCCGGCTCCCGCTTTCGTCCGCCGCGGCTCCTTCGGCCTCGTGTGTCACCGGTACGCGTTGCGCGCCCGCCGGAGAGAAACGGGCCCTGTCACAGTCCGCTGATCCTTTAACCGGCAATCAGCCAGGACTGTGGGACCGGCCGGGCCCCGTATCGTAACGAACGTAGCCCGGTACGCGCTCGCTCGCTCGCTCGCGTCGCCCCGAAGCCGATCGCCTGGACGGACATGCGTCTCCTCGCGCATCCAGCGCGCGCCCGAGTGAAGTTTACACGGAGGGATTTCCGGCGTCCTCGGGGAAACCTTTCACGCGCCGCCAACGATAACGTTCGAATTATCTTTCCTCCCGCGAGCCGCGGGACACGCGGACCCGGATTCGGCTTGCCAAATCGCGAAAGCGAGAGATCCCGCGGCGCCGTGACTGGGGCGTGCAGGAGTCGGAAATTAATTACGCTTCGGCGAGCGGCTTCGACGATCTGCGTCTGGAAATCCGGCGATCCCGCCCGCGCGAGATCACACAGACGCGAGGGACAATAATAATAGACGGAGTTATGTCTCTCCTCGGTTACGAGCACGCGTACGACGTCGTGTGCACGTCGCGAGAAACGCCACGGCGTGGGAGCCGTGGCATGAGCTCACGCGCTGAAATTAAGCTCCCGCTACCACCACGCTCCTTTAAAAATAATTGCTAATTATCGATATTATTAATAGTCGCCGCGCTTGGCTCGGCGCCGGCTGCCCGCGACTACGCGCGCCAACGTCGGAATGAATGTGCCTCGCTCCCCGTCGCTCCCTGCCTGCCTGCCCGCCCCTCCTCCTCCCCCCCCATCCCCGCCCCCACCCACCTCACTCCTCACTCCTCACTCCTCACTCCTCACTCCTCACTCCTCACCCCCTCGGGATGCCGATTGTTCTTGGACGACGCAAATGCGATTGCGTCGAGTATCGATTTCATGCGAGCGCGCCTCGCTGATCTCGGCAATCCTCTTTCTTCCGATTTCATGCGCATCTCACGCTTTGCTTCGCAGCGTTTTACGTAGCGTCAAAAATGTCCGTGCTACTCCGTCATCTTTTTCGTCATTCGTTGACTCGCCGACTCGCCCCACTCGGGGATCGTCGTTTAGGGAGATATTGAATCAATGTCGCTGGCGACATGGTCGCTCGGCAGAAGCGAAGCGAATCTGCTCGGAGCAATTAGAAATTGCGTGCACCGGAGGTGTGCGTACTGCGCGCGCACCGCGAGCCTCTTTGTAACAGCGGCAATGATTTATCGTCGCGCAACAATGCGCGTACAAGTTTCCGCGGAGAGGAACGAACGGTTGTTAACGGCCCTGCCGACTTGGTCGAAGCGCGCCGCGCCGCCGCTTTTTTCCTCGGACGCTACACTCGACGCGATTCGTTCATCGAAGTATCGATTGGTTCGTATAATAATTACCTCTCCCGCATTAGGGGCGCCTATTCACCCCTCCCTTCTGCCCCCTACCCGCGCCCCCTTCCGCGGAGCCCCGCTGTCTTCTATTAGACTGGAACTCAGCGACTGCAGGGGCGGCCGGGCGAGGGGCGAGGCGGCCGACAGCTGCTCCATTCGTCCCGTCCTATCCCGGCCGCGTTAATTAATTATTTATCCGCGTGGCAAATAAATATTTGCCGATTATGATGAGCCGGGCCCGGCCACGTCGCCGGGGATATTCCTGGGAATCGCGGCATCGATCGTACCGCGTAACCAATCGCCGGTTCCTGAGAAACGCCGCGCGCGACCTTTTCCGCCGCGAGCGGAACTTAAGTCTCCGTGGCGGCGTCCTAACGACCCTCGATGGCGCCGTAAATGGAAATGAGGTTTACCGGGGCAAGTTTTGACGGATTTGCCGGGCGCTTGATTCGAGAGGCCGAGAGGCATCACCCGCCGCGAGCGGATACGCGAGCGCCGTTGACGCTGAACGCGCGTGGATCCGCGCGCGATTCCCTTCGTCTCTGCCGCGAGGGAGGAGGGAGGGCACGGTTGGAGGATGTCTCGCGCGGGATCGATCGCGCGAGGGAGGATTCCCCTCGAGCGAGATCCGTCGTCGATGCGAGAACGAGAGGGAGAGAGAGAGAGAGGACCGATGCCGCGACGATCGCAGAAAAGCATTTCGATTAAAGGAACCGACGCGGTCTAAAAGTCTCACGGATGCGCGTGTACGTGATTACCGTCGCGCAACGTTTTGCGGACCGACAACCAACGACGGCGAGTTCTCATATTTCAGAGAGACGGCGGCGGCGGAGAGAGAGAGAGAGAGAGAGAGAGAGAGAGAGAGAGAGAGAGAGAGAGAGAGGAGCGGCGGCGGCGTATCAGCAATTTCGCGTCGCGCGGAGCGGAGCGTGTGCTCGCGGCCTTAAAATTAGCCGCGCTCCTGATTCGCATCGGAGTGCAGCCTGGCCAAACAATATTACGTACAAACCCGGCTGTCACGCACGCGGCGGCTTCCGCAATTTATTACACGAGGCTCACACACGATGGCGTGTGTCCTAACGGCGGAAAAAAAATGCGTCGATCATGCGACTTAATAAAGCGACACACTCGCGGCGAGCCGGGGCGGGCTATCGGCTTGATTCGGCTCTCCCGGAATCGTTCCCACTGATTCAATAACAAAACGAGCTGTCGACTGTATATCAAACGTTCACGCGATCTAAGATTAGCGGACTCGAGGCCGCTTCGTACGCCGCTTCGGCGGTGGGAACCGCCCAAAGTGCCTCCGTTAAAAAATCCCTCACTCTGAGAAACCTGTTTCAAGCCGATCTCGACGAGACCCCGCCGATTCGTTCTGCGGACGATTCTTCGGAGGAGCGATCGGCGGAACGAAGCCGACAGTCGGCAGTTCGCGGAGCGCGCGAGGCGGCGAGAACAGCGCCGCGCGCGGCTTCCGACTCCGCTTGATTCGCGAGCGAGCGCACCCGCGCTTTCGCCCGGTCTCGTCGGTCGGATGGGTGGCTGGCGAGTGGGTGGGTGGCTGATGGCGGCGGCATTCGGGTATTTCTGTATCTAATTATAATCCTCGGGCGAGGGAGCGAGGCAATCGCCTAAAATTAGAGCATATAGTCTAACTGGTGCGCACCGTCCGTTATTTTATATTCCGCCGTTCCTTTCGCACCGGATCGAGCACGACTCCACTCTCCCTCTCCCTCTCCCTCTCCCTTTCCCTCTCCCCCTCTCTCTCTCTCTCTCTCTCTCTCCTTTTCTATTTCTCTTCGCGCCGCGACGCTCGTCGCGGCTTGTCCTTCATCTCGGCAGTTGCTTCATCGCCCATCCTCCTCTCGTCGTGGCCGAATTATCGCCGAATTCACGACGACATTCGATGCTCTCGGAACTCGTACGCGCACTCGTAACTCGCCCGCGAGATGATCGACCGATCGATCAGCAGACACGAACCGTCCTACGAGCGCGACGCGCTTTCGACATCGGCGGAGATGACGCTCGTGTCACCTTGGTGCCGAAACTGCAACGCGATAATCCTCGATACCGAATTTGTTTAGCTCGCATTGATGCCTAATTAGCCGCTGGCGCGGGTTCAAGTCTGAGATCTCGAGGTCTTCGACGAGCTTCGGCCGATTTCATCGGGCGATTTCAGCTCGGCCGGACTGTCTGCCGAGCATTCGCGTCCCGCGTCAGTCAGCGTTAACTTTGATTAACTCTGCGGGCCGAGTATTGCAGATATCTCGCGGACGCCAGCTCTCTGATCAATCCCGGATGAATCTCGGCACGAAGGGAAATCTGGATGTCATATTTCCTGTTTTCCTCTGTTTTTCCTTTTCCTCTTTCCTTTTTTCGTTGTTTTTTCTTTCTCCTTCACCTTCTCCTTCAACCGGGATCCCGATCGATCAAATTAGCGTGCGCGTGGCAGTGGAAGGCATCGTTGTTTCATTCGCTGATCCGATTTCCGCGTCATCTACGGTTAGCGAAGTCATGAGGGCGAATCATCAATTCCCCCAAATCATGAGGGGAATTAATTAACTTGAGTCGATCGGTTGCGGGGAGTTTGCCGTAAAATCGAAGATCAGCCTCAGTCCGCGGTATCGAGGCCGTGGCTGGCCAGCTCGATTGAAACGATCGGCGCGAGCGCCCTTAAGCTCGTGCCGCGCATACACAGCGAGGCTTTAATTTCTTCCTTCCTAATGGGCTTTTTCGCCCGAGCTAAAGAGCGAACGCGTAGGATTAAACGGCGAGCAATGGATGGGCCGCGGTCGGATGGGTCGATCGCGCGAAAGAGCGACGTGGGCAAAAAGCAGATGAATCGGGGTGAACCGAACTGGGAACTCACTTTGCGAGATTATAATATTCCTGTTTCGCTCCTGAGCAATTCGAGTTCCTCGCTCGTTCGAGAGAAAGCAGAAATTGAACCCGTTCGCAAGAACGGTCCGCATTAGCGCAAGCTTCTCTCTCTCTCTCTCTCTCTCTCTCTTTTTCTCTCTCTCGGAGATACGAATCCGAGACGTATTCGTATTCACGTTCGATGATGTATCCCATCATTGAATCACCGCTTTGATTGCTGCGTTATGAAAGAAACGGCAGAGGCGAAACGAGTCCGGATTAAAACGATTCTCATGCTGTCGCGCACGATTCTTCCAATCCTTTCCCCCCATATCGCTTTTAAACAGACGTCGATCGGGGGAGAGGGATCTCCCCCCCCCCACCCCACCCCTCCCCCCGAGGGAAGGGGACGGAATAGAAAAAACCAATGACACGTAGCGAGCGAGTGACACGAGGCAGTAATTAACCGGCACGGAAGGATAATCGAAATAATGGCAGATTTGCAGCTGGCGTCCCTCTCGGAAGCCTCGGAAGGAACGAAGACGAGGAGTGAGTCGTTCCGTTTCGCGCGCTTAATTGTCGTCTGGCGTGTCGATGGCCGGAATCGGCCGCACGCAAATGCCGTCACGACACAACGCGCGAAGGGGAAGCCCCCGCGCGGATGCGAGCGCGCTCGCAGGTGACGGACGCGAACCGGTTGCCGCGCGCGGTTAATTGCAGCCCCGATTTTGGAAAAAACAAAGGAGCGTCTCTGCACGATCGGACGCTCGATTAGTCGCGCAGGATTAGCGCGAATCGCGGGTAATTGCCGGTTCAGAACTCGGCTCTCGATCTAATGCGATCGAGCGAGATCGAGCGGATAATAATCGCTGATCGCCGTCGATCGAGAGGCATTTTATGGGAAAATCGACTGACACGCCGCTACGTGACTTCGATCTTTAATCCTGACGAGCCCGCTCGTCAGCAGGGAGGGGATGGAACCATGGTCCAGCGGGACTGGGGCGCAGCTCGTCTCGTCTCGATCTCGCGTTCTCGCCTGCAAGATGCGGCTAACGTGTAAACGCGTGTTAATACGTCGCTTATTTCCGCAGAAATGCGCGGGCGAATGCACGAATGTCTCATCATGTGTACACCACGGATACACGTGGAAAACGTGTTGGCGAACGCATCATCGCCGGCACCCTCCGACCCAGCGATTTCAACGATTTCCAATTAATTCCTCCTCAGGGACGTCACACCTATCGCAGGTACAWWKT